>OMLB01015003.1:0-22629 GCA_900302555.1 Myripristis jacobus
GATGGCGACAGAGATAGAGAGATGGGAGAAGAGAAAAGAGAGAGGAGGAAAGAGATGAGAGTGATGGAGGGAAAAATGAGCAAGGCAGGGAGATGAGAGGGAGAGAGGGGGGCCTTCCATTTGCAAAGTTAAGAAGAGAGGAAGAGAGGGAAGAAAAGACTTTGGGGAGGAAAAGGGGGGAGGGGTGGGATAAAGACTGACATGAAAAATGACCTTTCTTTGCCAGCTTTTCTCATTTATCCTTGCCATGACAATGAACAATAAAGTTAGTTTCAGTGAGATACTGCATGGCGTACAGCGCTTCACAGACAGCATATACCCTTTACTTTTTTTATTGTGGCTTTCACAGATTTCTATTCATCTGTCAGCAAATGAAATACGCATTTGATGCAATCTTCCAGGTTCCAAAGGGATGTACAGCATTAGCGTTAGATATATAGGGACAGTGCTGATCTTTTATTGAGAATCACATATCAGCCAGTCAGCGCTGCTCACCTCTGATATGATTCAGTATGTTTGATTACATATTTATTGTACAACTGATCAGTACTGCAGTGGTTGTCTATGGGAAGCCCTTAGAGGACCATACCAGCGAATTGGTATGTTCAGTGGAATATCTACAAAATATATACACTTCATGTTTCTGCTAATATTTTCCCAAAGGCAAGCCATCATTTTTCCTCCCTTTTATCCAGCCACTGGTTTCCATTCATTCCACTACGATATGAAAATGAACTTTCTGAGCCTTCATCACTGTAATGAAGTCTTCCACATTAATTTTCCTAAAAGCAGCAGCACTGTTTTGTTTTTGGATGGAGTGAAACGGTCCCTCCGCCAGGGAAAATAGTTCCCATGGAAAGGTTTGTTTTACACAGACAATTATCAGTCATGTGGTTTATAAATGGTGGTGACTTTGTTAGCTGCAGAAGCAGAGCATTATAAGGTGGATGTTTCAACTGAAAATTCAAAAGCAGGAGCACCCGGTAGCTCATGTGGTAGAGCATGTACCACTTAACAAGGCTCAGTCCTTACTGCAGTGAACCTTGGCTGCATGTTATCCCCCTCTCTCCTCTGTCTTTCATGTCACTATCAAAAAAAGCAGATATGCCAAAAAATAAGCTTTAAGCTTTAAGCTTTAAGCTTTTAGATTGCACATTGTAATATCTTTAGTATCACTGCATGATTTACAAAATAGTTTGTTTTAAAGTAAAATATGGGGAAACTGTAGGAAATGGACCAAATTCACAGGTGCGGTCCTTAAAGCTGAACTGATTATAATGAGACATTTTTTGACCAGATTTCACACGTTTGCATGAACCTATTATTAGTAGCAGTAGTTATAATGAATATTGTATTGCCGTATTGTAATTCTAATTCCTGTCAGCTTTGTTTAAATGGGGAGTTTTACTGCCCCGTGGTCTGAATGCTGTTTCAGAGGCTTTTCTGCACAGTCTGAAATAAACCTCAGGGACACAATGATGACAGTTTGTTTTATATATTTTTGGTGGGAAAATGTTTAAATTTCTAGATACTGAATACAGTTATTGGCATCAAAATGTACACCCCATTAAATGCTGTCTTTTATATTAACCTCCCATTCATAGTCAGTGCAGCAGCTTTTGGTTTGATTTGGTTCATCAAGATTTGAGTCTTAAGTTCTGCGATTTTTGGTTTCAGGTGAGATAGCTCTTCATGTTTACCCAGTGAAGATTAAACTGTCCCATGTAGGAATATAGGAATGCCTGTATAAATTCTTAGATTTGATATGACCCCTTTAAGTTTGCTTTTCAATCATTACATGTGGTTCAGACTCATAAAATTGTCTAGTGTTTTTGCAAGGCCATGTTACTGTAGGTGGTAGCGTAACATAATTGGTTTATTCTAACCAGAGGTTAAAAAGGGCTAACGTGTGAATAATCAGCTTTTCCCCTCTCTCTCTCTCTCTCTGTCTCTATCTCTCTCTCCCACTCTCTGCGCCATGCTGATATATTATGCTATTTAAGTCTCCCTCTTTTCCTCTTTTAGTTGAGATAAGAGTTAATTTCCTCTGCCTTTCTGCGTCTCACATTATTGTAAAAGTCCTCCTTTTCATGCCAAGGAGCCTGGCAAATGTGTAAATTGCTTGTCCTGCTAATACTTTATTAGAGGCTGCTGGTGTGCATGTACTCCTTCAAACTCATTCTCAGTCGAACTCACTCACTCTCTCAATCAATCACAAATGCTCTCTGCAGCACTCTCTGTTTACTGTAGCGATCATATGCACACACACACACACACACACACACACACACACACACGTATCCCCTGAGTGAGAACACACTCCAGAAAATTTCCATCTTAATATGTCATTTGGACTTGTATTCAGTCTTAACATCTTATACGATTTTTCTTTTCTTACTGTGGAGAAATCTTTGTTGCTAACAAATAATAGCTTTGGTGTTTTTGCAGTCAATCAAACAGTGTGTGGCGTCTTTCTCCTTGAATTTTCCGTTGATGAAATTTGAGTGTTTTGAAGTGGCGCCGTTTTCTTTGTCTGCTCAGCCGTGGTGGCCATCACTGCCAATGCTAACCACTCAGTTCTTCTTCTGTGTAAATGTAAATGCATTCATGAACTGGCTGGTTGAATAACTCTTGTTCTCAATCAGCTGGCAGTTTGAGAGTAGCAAAACAGACATCCATTGATATGAAAATGATGCAGATTATCATTTTATATGTGCACTATGCAAGATTGCCAAGGGTCAGATGAAGTGAAAACCCTTTAGACTGAAATGACAAAAAGATGGAATAAGCCTGTAATTTGATGGCTGAGTCTGCACGGTTCTGATTGTCGATGTGACTCATTGATAGATTTTGTGCTTATTCCATGATTTTTGTCTTCAGTTCAATCAACCCAAGGCAACTTTGTATAGTAACAGTAATAGTACTAGTTTGGTTTCTGCCACCCAAACTCAATGGGATACACCTCCCGCTAAAACCAGATAGCCCACATTTGATTAAAACCCATTTAAAACTGCCTCACTGACATAAAATCCTGGATGTCCCAAAGCTACCTGCTTCTTAACAACTCGAAATTAAAAAGTATGCTCCTTGGCTCTACCAGCTCTAGACTTCTTGCAGAAATAGGCCTTGGTAATTTAGCATCATAGATTGAACCAGAAACCTGGCAGTAATATTTGACAGTGACCCTGCATTTGATGAACAGGTAAAGAAAATGGTTCATCATGTTTTCTTCCATGAAAAAATATCTCTGAAATCAAATCATTTTTGTCTCTGATCTACAGAAAGGAATTCATGCTTTCATCATCTCACATCTAGATCATTTGTTGTAGACGTCACTAAGTCACTGATTACGGACTGTAGCTAAATTTAGGCTGAAGTCAAAGGGTAACCAAAACTGTGGAATGCACTGCCAGATGAACTGAGGCTTACCAAATCAGTAGGGGTGGATCTAGGGATGCACCGATCCGATATTAGGATCAGATATCGGTGCCGATATCAACATTTTACCTGAATCGGGTATCTTTAAAAGCAGTCGATCCTTAAGACCGATCCTTCCCCTTTAAATCTTTGCGACACGGGCTACGTCATACGGCACATGTGCCACATGCCGCAAGAGTTGATTGAGTTGAGTTGCAACCACAAGCAACATGGAGCGAACAAAAGGGTCTGCGATATGGAGGTATTTCACCCTTAGCACGTCAACTAGCTCAACGGCAGTTTGCAATGTATGTAAAATGAATGTTGCCAGGGGTGGTGGTAGCACTGCCAGATATAATACCACAAATTTAATCAAGCACCTCCAGAAACACTACGTGAAGGAGCACGAGGAATTCCAGCAGCTGAACAGATCAAAGGGAGCCGCCGCTGCAGTTGAGGTTTGTAGCTTCTTAAATCAACGATGATATCGGATCAGTATTGGGTATCGACCAATACGTAAGACCCCAGCATCAGTATCGGCATCGGAACTGAAAAAGTCAGATCGGTGCATCCCTAGTTGGGTTGGTTTCCGGTTTTGCCGGTCTGGTCCGGCCCAGTGTATGTGCTTAAACCAATTTGATTTTATGTGAACCGACTGAACCGGCATTCATCATTAAGATGTCCTGGCGAATTCAAAAGTAGCCTGACATCAGCAATCTGTGTCAACAGGGCTGAATCCAACTTGTATTGCATTACTACTCAGACCCACTAATTGCTGGATCAACAGCAAGGCAGTCTCAAAGAAGATACCCTGATTAAGACGTCAGTACAGCCTGTTCAATCCTCTATAGGCTCGTTTAAAAAAAAAAAAAATCCTTCCAGAGCCGCCACAACCATGCAAATTCTGAAAGCCTCACTGCAGCTGAAGCGTCCATAAAATCACTGCAGATGCAGAACAATGTCTTGATGACTTGTAGAACAGGTCCTGAGAGGCAAACATTTGAACTGTAACTGCAAACATTCCCACGAGAAATGAAATTGACGGGACGCGGTCAAGTTCATACCCGAGCTGCTGCGGGAGGCTGGGTGCTGAAAACTTGAGAGAGTGCACCACACACAGATTTTTTTTAAAAAACAAACAAAACAATGTTCCTCTGGTGTAGCTCTGTATCTCTTTCCTCATGCTCCATCTCTCTTTTCTGTTCTTGAATGTACTGCAGTGACGGAGCCTCTCCCAGCTGTTAACAGACTGTTATGCTACCTGGCTAGCTAGTAAGCAGTACACAGTGTAATTTTGAAAAATGTACAATAATTGATGCTACAAGTTGTTTGTGTGGCAAATCTGGCATGTGTTTAGCCTTGTTAAAGAAAGTGAGTTAACTTAACTGTTATGTTACAAAGTTACAACTGTTAGTAAGAGGGGTATGCAGTTAATATGGGCCACTGAGGGGCGGTCGAGAGATATGTGACAGTGGCAAAATCCTGTATTACCAGTCCACTCCAGTGTTGGGCTTAATAACCAACTGGTTTGGAATTTTTTTTTTTTTTCATCGGCCCAACCCTAGGAATCAGTGTCTTCTTTTAAATCATTACTTAAAACACACTTTTTAAAATTGTCTGGCTTGTAATTGCTTAGGCAAACTTATTTTTAATTTAGGAAAGTATTTTGGTGTTAAACTAATTTGTTTTTATGTTAGTTTTTAATAAGTCATTTGGTTTTCACCACTTGTTTTTTGGTATCCTGCTTTAATCATTCTCAATTGTTATTCATTTTTGACTTTTAGTTAAGCAGACCCACTTCTAATTTTGATTACTATGTAATTTCTATTTTAACATATTGTTAGTGTGTGTGTGTGTTTTATTCTGCTCTTCCATTTTTTTTATTTTATTTGTTTCAGTGATTGTTAAGCACTTAGTAAAGTCTGTTTTTAGATATGTGCTATATAAATGAAGCTTATAATTATTATTACCCATATAGTGTTTTGAAGGATGCACAACAACAAGTTGGGTTTTTTTTGGAATTCAGTAATAATAAAGGGCTGGCTTCTCCAGCCCTTTTGCTTCCTAACTGGTGGAACTATGTTTCTGTAACATTACGTTACAGTCTCATCTACCCGTGCTGACTTGGAGGATCTACAGTATTAACTTTCATAATGAGCAGCTATATGCTACTATATGGATAAGAGCCCAAACTATCACTTCAGAGGTACACAATGCAAAGTAGCTGAAGGTCAGTTGAATTGAGGTGAAAAATTCTTGCAATGAGGTGAGTTTCTGGTTGTTTCAAATGTAGTTTCACTTGTTTCAGGAATTTCCTTCAAAAAATGTATTTCGAAATAAAGTCGAATAGGGCAGATCCCACTGGGTTTTTTTTTAAAAACCAAGAAAATGACTCTTGAGTAATGGAAATTCTTGAAAGAAGTTGCCTTGCATTGTAACGTGGCAGAATTTGTCACTTTAAGACTCATTTCTAGTTTCCTAGTCCAGACAAAATGATCTGGTGAAATATTTTTGCACACATGCTTGCTGACAAATGCATAGACAAACACCCATGAACTTGTACAAAGATACATTTAATTTACTGCAGACACAAACACAGCAGTGGATGCTTGCCTGGGTCTTTGGGAAGAGGACAAACAGGAAATGTCATGGTTGCCAGGAGCAAAGACCAAAGTCTGCCAGGAGGAGGAAAAGGAGATCACCTAATTGATTATAGACGGCATCTCTCCTCCAATAACAGCTCAGAACAGACTGCTGCATCAGCCTCCAACACACTGCATTAATCTGATGGCAAACATCAGGAACGTCTGTCTCTTACCTCCCCTCCTTTATGCATCTGTCTTTCCCCTTGCTTCATTTCCTTTCTCTCTTCCACTTTCATCCCATTTCCCTCCTCTTTCCTTGTTTTTCTCTTCTAATCACTTCCTCCATTTGCTGTTTCTCTCTCTCTCTTTCTCATCACCATGTTCCACTACAACGGATCCAAGCCAAGCCTTTAAGACAGACGGATGATGATGAATGGCAGGGGGGAAACTTGATCTCTGTCTTTTCTGTCTCTCCCTTTCTTCCTTCCTTTCTTTCAGCCGGTCTTGACTTTGTTTTCTTTGATGCACTTTTGAAACTGATGACAATACAGCGCCAGAAGGGAGATGATGTGCTTTCAAATGATTACAGCCAAAAGCTACCTCCTTGGCCATTGAGCAACAACGGAACAAAACTAGTCGGTCACCAGCTGGGTCGAGGCTGCGTTCTCCTCAGTTTGTTTGGAAATCAGAAGCGATGAAATGGTTGTGCTAAGAAAGTCGGCTTGGATCCCTCTCATGGGACAGCGACATGGAGCTGTCACCAACTTGTTACAGCCTTCCCAAGCCCCTATGATAATGATATGACTCTGCTTGCATTTCTGTTGGTAGTCAGGGATAAAGATCTGCGACATGGAGCTGTCGCCTTTGATGAGACGCAGATGAGACCTTGTGGGAGATCCCCTGAAGTCTCAAGATGGACTCCCCTTGGTCTCAATTATACCACACTCTGCTTGCCATTACATCTCTCTCACTCTGTCTCTCTCTCTCTCTCTCTCTGTCTCTCTCTCTCTCTCTGTCTCTCTCTCTCTCTCTCTCTCTCTCTCTCTCTCTCTCTCTCTCTCTCTTTCTGTCACTACATGGCATTCCTGTGGCTCTTGATGCTCTGTGGGACATTTGTGTCCTTTACCTTTTAATCCGGGCAGATCAAACACTAGTAGCTCTTTGATAATCGCTGTGGTGCTGCAGGAGGGTGAAGGATCCCCCCTGGACAACCTGTAGCAGCAGGCCTGGGGTGATCTGGTGATCTTCACGGGAGGCACCATGGTTGCCTGGCCATAGGGGTGCAAGAGTGGGTGAACACCTTGTGGTGAGCTGTTGAGATGGGATTCACGGTCATGCACACTGAGCTGAGCTAAACATTTTGTGACTCAGATGCTGGTTAAATGGCTAAATGATGAAGATGGTAGTTGCCGAAATGAGGTCCAGGAACTCCCAGCGGTTGAGTGAGGCCCCCAGGAAAATGAGCAATAGATTAATTTCGCTATATTTTAATTCAGTTTAAACATTAAGCATTCTGATCATTGCTTTTAATCTCACCCCCATTATCCCACACATACAGCACTTCTATAATTTAATATGAATTAACAAAATCTTCTCATGTACTTGTATCATATGTGGGTCTATGGACTGATGAGGGTCTAATTGTGGCTGCAGGACAAGAACATGTTTTGAAAACCCCAGGAATAAAGGGATAGATCACTCATTTTGAAAAAAAGGGATATTATTTCATTTCCCCTCTAACTGTTCTTTAGGACAGTAGTGGTGCTATCTTCCTCTCATTGTTACTGAGTGCTGGATACTGACTGGATGCTCCAAATGCTAACTGTTAGCCTCCTGCCATTGAGCCGGACTTCCCCCCCAGCAGTCTTAAAAGTAACCACTCAGATTGTTAAATTTAAAAAAAAAAAGTTTGCGTTTGATGATGAGTTACAGATTTTTCACAGCCTGAAATCAAGTAAAAGCTATTGACCATTTTGCAAAAACAGTAGAACTATTTTCTTGTGCAGTCTAAGCTCTCTGTGCTGGTGGTTAGCAGGTGCCTTTTAGTACTCAGGAGAAAGTTGTTATTTTTGTCCTCCAACATGTAAACATGTGTTCAATGAAGGAAACAAATGATAGCAAACTAAAGCAATCTACTTCTGTCTCTGTGGTGGCTACTGCTCTTCTGGGGCGGAGTGATACAGGAATTGCAGAAGTTACCGGATCTTTCTGGATGTTGATATCAAGAAAAATACAGTTACACAGTAATTTGAGCAGAATTATTATCCATGTGCACTAAGTAGTCATACGTGCATACAAATTTGGACTTCTGACAGTGTCTTAAAGGGATAGTTGCCCCCTTTTTTTTTTTTTTTTGGCCATTTTGATTTTATCCACTCACCTCCCTATGCAGTTATTTTTAAGACTGTTAGCTGGGGGGAAGTCCATCTCAATGGCAGGAGGCTAACCGTTAGCATTTGGAGCATCCAGTCAGTATCCAGCACTCAGTAACAATGAGAGGAAGAGAGCACCACTACTGTCCTACACAACAGCTAGAGGGGAGTGAAGTAATATCACATTATTAAAAATGGGTGAACTATCCCTTTAATAGTTTGTATAGCTGTTTGGCTCAGTTCCAGTAACACCCTGTGCTATATTCATAATGTAACAATAATATATCCCAAACATTGGCCTCAAATAATATTCTATATATCTATATAACTCATATAATAATAAATACCCCCAGCACCCCCAAATTAACACAGTGATCATCCAAATAGCAATAATAACCTACAAGCAGCTCCAAAGCAGACTTGGATGGGCAGCAAGGCTTTCCAAGGAGATTTATGACCCTGTTAGTCATCATTTATGCAGCTCTTTTCATTACCTCAAGTTCATACCTTCTCCAGCCCTCGCTAATACAGCTCTGAGCGGCGATATAAAATGATACAGCCGATATGGACATTTACGATGCCCACATCCGTACACAGAAGAGACCAGACACCTGAAGGTCAAGTGGAAGAGGGGGGAGCAGTCAATTTCAAAGGACCTTTTGTCAAGTCCTTATTGAAATTCATCAATAAAAACGGGCCGCCCTAAGCCTTTTCAGAAATAAAATTGTCATGCTAATTCATTTTGATTGCCACATTGGAAAGGCTAAACAAAATGAATGGCGGGGGCCAGATGCGACCACCGAAGCGTAACTTTGGATATTTCATAGCGAATTACCCTCGATCGACTCGCCCAATGGATCTTTGTGCGAATTCCGATCAAATCCCGGCATGTGTGGAATTCCAATCACCGCTTTGCTAACACATTGATTTGCATGCCGAAGACGTGCACATTAAAACCTCATTGAAAGCTACACTGCTGAGTGTTTTTTTTTTTTTCTAATTCAAAGAATGATGGAAATTTGAATTTTCATCTGAAGCGTGCAGCTGTCGATACCAAACATGAACCGCTCATGAACCAAAGATACATTTTCAACTCTTGGCGATTGTAATATGTCTCATTAAATGTTTATTCAGGCTCAGGTTTGCAATTAAACGTGCTCAAATGTAAGAATCCACACACGCACAAATATTATTCAGCTGATGTATAAAATCCTGACAAGGTTTGTATGACTTGAAAAGAACAGCCGACACAAGCTCAGACCAAGGAGCGAAACAGTGCATCAAATGCATGACCGGCCATGTATATTAAAGGCCAAAGATCATAGTATAGAGGCACAGTAGTGGGATAACAAGCCCTCTGTCTTGCATGAGAGACAGGGCTCTTGTGGATGAGAGGGGGAGGATGCTTCCAATGAGCCATCTGGACATGGGCACCCCAGGGGACACAGAGCAAAACATGCTCGATCTCTCTCTCTCTCTCTCTCCTTCTCTATCTATACTTCTATTGGTCTCCTCACTGTCTCTCTCTCTGAGCGATCAAAGTGAGAAACAAGTCAGAGACACACTGCGAAACACACCCACAAACTGGCAGAGACTCATTCAGGCTATGCTCACACCCCAGGCCGTCATGCTCAGTGCCATGTTGCTGCTCACATCGGATTTTTTTGAATGACTTTTCACATCCTCTGACTGTATTGAGGCATCTCGCCTTACACGAGTCAAGCAGCTTTCTATATTTCTTTGGCTTGCTTGCTATTATTGTGACCTCCTGTCCTCCATACTTAAAGGATCATACCAGCGATTTTGCATGTTTGGCCCAGTTCTTACAATTTACCCGCATTTTACATTGCAACAAGGAAGGAAGGAGGGAAAAGGAACAATACTTAATACTTCGTGTGAATATACAACACAATATCATCATACCTGTTCACACTGATCCATTACACACCACAAATTGAAAAAAGGGATAGGCTGAAGTCCCAAGTCTTATTTTTGTCTGTCCTATTCAATCTATAAGATAACCCAGAGTGCCAGCATCACAACAGAGAGAAATATGAAGAAACATTTACTCTAAATTATAGGCTTTGATTATTTTACACATTAAGGCTTTTTTGAAACTCAACAGAGAACTACACAATTTCAACTCATCACTGAGGCCATGCCATAATTTAACTCCCAAAAATGAAACAGATCTGTGTTTTACATTAGCTCTCAATTCAAATGTTTCAAAAATATATAACCATCTTAAATTATAATGTCCTTCTCTTAATTTAAACAATTGTTGAATACCAACAGGGCGGCTTTTACTCCTAAGTATTTCCCAAGTCATCAACATTCATAAACCACAGAGCTGATAATTATCTGGGAGAATCAGGGATGTTAAACTCAATCATTAAGGAGGCTGGTTAAAAAAAAATCATATGTTTATTAGATATTAGATATTTATTGAAAACCTTTGGACCAAACTGGTCATTCTTTTGATCAAGATATATCCTGTGTAAAAATAATGCTTCATACACACATATGAACTTTGCATTAAACCTGTCCACCCAAAAAATGTCTTTGTATAAAGCAAAACAAGGATATCTAAAACCAAACTGTTTACAGAGATGAAAATAGCATGAAAAGAGTCCACTGCATCATTCCTCTTTTTCTGGCAAAACTCGAGCATAAATTATATCTGCAAGTCTGAATCCTTTTGAATTACAAATGATTTCATCACATGCAATCACAGCTAACCAGATAAATGATATTTTGCTGAAGAGAAATCTCTGTTTCTCCACCAAGAGAAATCTACAGTTTTTATTCATATGTGCACATAACTAGCACGCCAGTCCAACTAGAAACATCAAAATACAGACAGGTTGACTGGTGATTGCAGAAAACACCCTCCCGCCTGTCTTGAAAACACCTGTTTTCCACTTTTCGTTTTGACATTGATTTTGGATGGCTTGCTAACGACCTACTAAGCTGAGAACGGCCTTGATGGAAGCGATCTGGGCTGCTGATGAGCTCGCCGGAGGAAAAGGAGCAAGGGGCGCACAGGTGTTTGATGGTGCTGAGGCAACAGGCCTGATCTGGCCCCCGGGCATTGAGTTTGACATACTGTATGTGGTGTGAAACAAATGTTTCCACAGGGACTATTTTCCAGCGGAGAGACTTGTCCAATTTCAAGTCATCAAAACACAACAGCGCTGCTGCTTTTAGGAAATCCTGGCGATGGAATACTGGTGTGAAGAAAGTCTGAAGTCTCTGAAATTTCATTTTCATGTTGTAGTGGAATGAATGGAAACCAATGACTGGATAAAAGGGAGAGAAAATGATAATAAATTTGACTGCTGCTGTGGGAAAAGCTCAGCAGAAATGTGAAGTATGTTTTGCACATATTTTGCTGAACATGCAGAATCACAGGTATGGTCCTGTGATGGTGTCCCCCCAAGCTGTCTTGGCCACTGGAGTCATGACAGTTGTCTCAGATAAATGACAGATAATGAGCTTTTGAATAGGTCGCATGCCTGGGGATCCTTTTGCGTCACGCTTCTCCATTTGGCCCAGATGGGAGTCAAAATGAAACGTGATTTTAAAAAAATGTTGCCATCCACAATATGTGATGATTAGAAAGCATCGGGTCTACGCGAGGGACGTACTCGGCTGCACGGTGAGCGCAGCCTTCAACTGGATGCTCTTTCCCGTGCCTTTCCTTTGTCATTTCTCCATCAGTCTCGCTTTGTTTCTCCCTTTCACCCTTTCTCATTCTTGTGGTTCTGTCTCTCCATCTTCCAGTTTGCAGGGATTGGAGGCCCTCAGGGTATTGATTGGGCTCGGCTTGATGCTGTCAAAGTGAGGGGAGACGTGATTCACAGAGGGGCTCCTGGCCCTGGCACACTCAGCCTCCAAACCCATCCCCAGCCCCAGCCCCAGCACACACACACACACACACACGCACACACACACACATACACACGATGCAAGACACTAGATGCATGTACCCACACTTAGATGGTTACCACACGCATTCACAAAGGCACACACACATCACACTGTGCACAGAAAGCGAATACAAGCACCCATACCTAAAAGGTACCAAACAAATGCTCACAGATGCAAGAAGTGCATGTATACACCTATATGGACCCCACATGCATGCTCATATCTGCACACACACACACACACACCCCTGGGAGTCTGTCCTGACACCCTCAATCTGTCACAGCTTAAACCCAAGGGAGCTAGTCTTGAAGTCAGGAGGGCTGGGACAGTACATTGAGCTCAGTGGAGTTTGAGCTAATCAAGAATGGCAATGACAGAGTGCCTGGAATGATGGATGTTTTTTTTTTCTTTTACATATTTCTCAGCCGTGGATATCTTGTTTCTTGGGTTTGAGGCATGGAAAAGAGAGTTCTCCCTGGTGGGAAAATACATTACGTGCTTAATCACCCATCACTGGACTGGGGCACAAGTCTGAATGGATATAGAGATACAGAGAGTTTTGGGTTAAGGTTAGAGAAGAAAAACAAAGAGCAAAAGTGTGGTGGAGAAACAGAGTGAGGTGGAAGCAGGGGGGTAGGAGGTTGATTAAATCAATCTAATTTTCAGCTTACAGCAAATTTAATTTGCATGGAATACAGGAAAAAATGGCTTTTTAAAAATAGTCTCAAAACGCACATTGATTATGAGGCAACCAGCACCACAATTTCATTTTGAACATGAAAGATGATCCAGCAGACAGAAAGGGGGTGGCAGAGTTCATATTTTGCAGCTATAATCGCTGACAATATTTATGTGACTGCACTCTTAGGACAATTAATATTTCGTCTTCCTGGTTTCCAAGATGATATCGCAGCCAGTCGAAAGCTGAGGGCGGCGAGCGGCGCTGTGGCAAAGAGAAAACAGTGGCTAGACTCTGAGCTGCAGTCAAACTCCAGTATCAACAGAAAACAATTATGTTTTCAGAGAAGCATTTCTCTCCTCGCAGCACTGCCCCCTGAAACAGCTAACATCATTTTGATACCACTGAATATGTACACTGTGAATTTACATCAGAAAGACTCATGAGCAGCTAAACAGATGGGAAGAACTCTCTTTGTAAATAAGACAGCGGATAAACTGAGTTTAGCTGGGTTTACTCTCCACTGCGTGATTGGCTGTGACAGAGTCTCACTATCCATATGCTGTGTGCATGAATTAATGGTACATGCATTAAGCATATGTTTATTCACTCTTTGCAGAAAAAGAGTGAATTTCCATAATGCTGTGCAAAGCAACAACAATACTACATGCTAAGAACAAAGTGAAGTGCAAAGCTGCATTAGACTCAGTGACAAATGCACAAATACAATAACAAATACAACATGTTTAATAAAAAACGCATATATAAAAGCATATATTCATACCTTGATATATGAATCATGATGACTTAAGGTATATACTAATGACTGAACTATTAACTATCCTTCTCATAATGTACCAATTCCTCATCAGCTAATAGTGTTAATATAAAAAACTGACATATTAATTACTATTTCAGGGCATGAACTTGAGTTGCTAACCCTCTGCAACCATGCAGATTAGCCAATGCATAATTATGTAAAAGTATAACAAATTTGCCACAATAATCATGTCATGACTTTACCTGTATCTCCTCTGGTAGATGTGCAGTGCCCGGTGGCAGAGGGTTGGCAACTCAAGTACATGCTCTTAAAGGAATACTCCAACATTTTGGGCAAAACAGCCTTTTGTCGACTTCCCCAGACTGAGACCAGATGCTGGACCCCACTGTCACCTCTGTACGTCCACTGGTTCAGCTCCTGTGGGTGGCATTTTGGTTTAGCTTAGCATAGAGACTTGAAGTAGATAGGAGACATTAGCCTAGCTGCGTCAAAGTGAAAAAATAAATCTTACAGTGACTGCAAAAGCTGTCTTGTATGCTGTCAAATGTATTGTGTGTGTTACCTGAAATAATATTAAAATAAAACAAAACAAAAAAAAAGACGTTTTTAGGAGAAGTTCGATGGTTGAACACATGTATCCTGATTAGTTCCTTTTTTCGTTTTGAAGTGAAAAAATCTTGAGTCTTAAGTTTAAAAAAAAGGGTATTTTGCCCAAAATGTTGGAGTATTACTTTAAATAGCAATCAATACATCAGCTCATGGTATTATTTTATACCTTCGTGATGAATTAATACATTATAAGAAAGCTTAACAGTAAGCTCGGGTAATAATGTTGAATAATTAGTATGCAGCATGCCTTAACTTATTATGATTCCTGATTCATTCATTAGCTAAAATATTAATATATATTTAATTCATGTAGCCAGATGTTCTTGCTGTAAAATGTTACCATCTGTTGTGTTCTGTTTCATCAAAAGGAGTACATTTTATTAAATATACTTTTTTGTTCTCCTTGACCTTGTATTTCTGCAATTGTTGCTGAATCTCATGCAGCTTTGCACTTCACTTTGTGCTTAGCATGCAGCATTGTTGCTGCCCTGCATGATATAATGGAAATTCCCTCTCTTTCTTAAGTGAGTCCTCAGTGTCCTCGGTGGCGTTGGGTTGTTTTCTTTGCGTGGATCCCAGGAAAACTGGCTCCTGGCGTGTTTAAAGCTAATAAGAATCCAAATAAACAAGCCTCCTGCATCTTCCATTGAGGCCTCTCAGCAGTGGCCGTGGCCTGTTAATTGTCTACATGCAGGAGATGGCTGGCGATCAGCAAGATAGAGGTGGCAGGAAAGAATCCTGTGATGACTTGACCCACGTGTTAAACGGTGCCACTCAACCTTTTAAAATTCAATAAACAAGTCAATAGTCCCGTGTGGAGCTCCAGACCCTCATCACAGTGAACTTCCTGCTGCTTACATGGGTCAGTGGTAAAATCTGACTTCTGACCTCCCCTTATCAGGAGGGCACAAGAGGGGGCCAGAGGGAACAATTCAGCGTCAGTGTGGTATACCAGTCTACAGGTTCACACGCAGCTGGTTTAGCTGAAAAATGGCAGACAGCTGACTTCCTCATGGCTCTTTCTGAGTTTATCTAACAGGCAGAATCAGATGAGGCAGAGTGCATCCTTGGAAGAATAACCCTGGAGAGAACGCAAATGAATCACATAGACTTTTTCCAACGGCTCGAATATGCAACCCTGCCGTCACATGTTGATGTGAGAAAGCGACAGCCCCATTG
This sequence comes from Myripristis jacobus, assembly GCA_900302555.1. Classification (NCBI taxonomy): domain Eukaryota; kingdom Metazoa; phylum Chordata; class Actinopteri; order Holocentriformes; family Holocentridae; genus Myripristis; species Myripristis jacobus. The sequence goes on from OMLB01015003.1 coordinate 15,553, forward strand.
GTTCATTTTGGCCCCGGCCCACTCTCTCCTTGACTCACCAAATGAGGGGAGTGAAGGATGTTGTGCTCTTCTGTATAAGCGCTCGCAGCAAAATAGAGTTTATTAAGACCCATAAAAAACAACATTAAAATTCACAACCGAGGGAGCGCTGCCTGACCCCCGGAGAATGATAAATTAGCTTGTGTTGCTCTAGCAAAACGACCATTTTATACCTTCATCTCCCACCCCAGAGTGTGAGTGGAAGCGATCCAGAGGCTCTGGACCGAGAGGCGGCTGGAGCAGCCAAACGCTCCACAGCTCTGTGGATGGCATTGATCTCCTTTTGTCTTACCTTCTCCTCAAAGGAAATTAGTCACTGTGGTATGATTATGTGACTATGAGGTGTGAATGACATTTAAGTGTTTTTTTTGTTTGTTTTTTTTTTGTATTTTGTCATTACTTCTCTTACTTACGTGAGGTTAAATTGCTTGTCTTTATTGCTGTTTTTATTGTTTTTCAAATTGTTGTTTTTATGTATTGCGCCACAGCCCGGGAGGCACTATAATTTTGTTATTTTGGTTTCGCACTGCAACAAGAAGAGTGACATTAAATGTAACTTGAGCTGAAATTCAGTCACATCTTTTTCCCATTGAAGGCGTGGGCATCAAGTCATCTCGGCACTCTGCATACGTTCATCTACTGTGAGTCCAAATTACATCTTGTAGTTTTTAGCTCTGTGAAGAAGTAGAAAGATCACAAACAAACAAACAATAGGAAGCAGTAGGGACTCACAGAAATTGAGTTAATTTAAACAGGTTTTCAATTTTGGTGACAAATAATGGACGAACTCCAAATGCCGTTGAGGTTGACTTCCCCCCAGTTTCTTAAAATAACCGCCTTAACCCACTCAAAGAAGGTGTAACATCACTTTACAAGTGTTGCTTTCCAAAACTAAAACACACATATGAGCAGCCAGTGCACACAGATGATAGTTTTGCGGTGCATGCATGCTTGTCTGGGAGGAGTTGTAGCTGCTGAGTGCAGCCGCCTCCTCATCATTACGGGGCACGAGGGCACTGGCCCTCCTGCAGTTCCAAGCGTGAAATAGATATCTGAATGAAAAACCTTGTTGTGTTGTGTCTGTGCATAAATTTCAGTTGTTACTCTCACATAAATCATGCATTATTACACCAACATGCGATGGCTGATGAAAAACTGCAGCCTACGATCTTTGTGTGCTAAAGGGCATACTCTGATTGGTTGACACTGCACATTAAAAATAACTGGACCTAGGGAAGAAAATTTTTCACCTATGAAATGTTGCCTGATTGGGCAGTTGTCCACCCAGTTGATCATTAACACCAGATGGCTACAGGGTCTAAAGGAAACGCGCATCAGCGACTTTTCCAGTATTTATAGTTTTAGGTGTTGATGAATGTCCAGAGTTCTTTGGACTTAGCTAAGTCGCCACCAAAAGATCGGCTTACTGTTGAAACCTTTAGAAAGCGCCGGGCTAGCTGCTAGCCACCAGCAGCTGGATCTCGGCCACACAGTGAGGCGCATGCACACACATGCAAAATGCTGTAGCCCCGCCTAGTGGAGAAGTCACACCATGCCACTGGGTTTGAGGAATGGCTCAACAGATTGTATAGGACAGCAGCCACAGAGTCAAAGAGACAGGTGTCTGGAGGAAAATTTCAGTAGAAAATCTAAAATTGAACATCAGGTAAATACTTGATGTTCAATCAATGATACCCAGAGAGAGACTGTGCAGTAGATGTTTGTAGATACCCACGATTTGGAGGAAAACACTCTAAAAACAGGTTAAACTGTGCTGTGTTCCTGCAAGAGGTGGAGTGGTAAATACAACTTCAGTCAATACAAGGCTGGGTATGTAAACCTAAAACTCAAAATGCTCACTGGAGGTGTATGAAAAATGAAAATTGCATTGCATATGTGTCCAGGCATCTGAAATCACCAAGTAGTACATGCAGGAACCCATTGCACTGCGAGTGTCTACCTTTAATGACGATGCGCTAGCTAACCAAAGTCCCTCGTGAGTCATCACTGGCATCTCATTAGCACGATGCTAAGCTAATGGCTCAGTAAATGGTCTTTTATGTGGGCATAAATGCTAATTTGCCACGCTGCAGCGCTGTTCAACGATGCTGTGTTTAGCAAGCCCAGGCCTCAGGAGTGTGTTTGTGTCTCATTGGGCTTGTCCAGGGATCTACAACGAAAGGCATGACTCAGTTAAGAAGCAAAACGGAAGCCAATAAGGCCGGAGCCGTCCAAGTGCCGGTTGTCATTGCGCTGCCTCATGATTGTTACTCTCTAGGGCACAAAATGAGTCCACTTGATGAAGCTTGAGGGTCAGAGCCCCGGTGCTAGCACTTTGAAAACTCATTCTTCTAAAAACTGGCAAGAATACACCAGTAAAATGTGATGCCGTCAGCACCAAGCTCGTTTCCATGGAACCAGTAGCTGCTGCCAAACAGCGGAGGTGTTATTTGTGCCAGTGATGTTCTTCTCTTTTTAATGTGACTTCTATTATCAGATGATGCTGGGGCACATTAACTGGCAGGGCGGATTTTGAGCCTGACCGCTTTGAGATGTGAAACAAGTCAGACAGAAGATCACATCCCTGTTGCTCCTGGTCTTACTTAGATCTTCCTCTGAAAACCCGACCACTGCCGCTCTGGCTGATGCAGTGCAGCAGCAGCTCCTGCATCCACACTGATTCCAATCAAAGAGACAATTTATTTATGGCGAGTGCAAAGCAAAGTGATAAAAGAGGCTGCACAAAATCAAAGGTAGGAGATCAGGTGAGAATTTGTTTTTGTTTTTTTTTTCCCCTCCCCACAGTCCGCTGTTGACCTGGAAACCAACACTCACACACACATGCACACACACACACACACACACATGCACAGACACAAGCTCCAGGGAGGAGACACTCGCCTTTTATCCTCCTGTAATTTCAAAGGAACAAATACATCACATTAACATTACATTAACATTAAATATTAAAAAAAAAAAAAAAAAAAACGCCAACTCATCCCCAGTGTACATGTAGTTGTCTAACCGCAATCTCTTTTGTGCCCTTGCCTTTCTTCCATATTCTACCAAAGGGAAGTTTCATTTTCTGTAATGACACCCATGAAGCATAAAATACATTAACTCCATACATGATTTGAAATGTATGACGCATTTACAACCATAAATAATGCATCCCGCTGGTTCGCCTGCATCCATCCGCTATCAAAATAATTTAGACAGTTTAGACAAGGATTTTGAAATACATTTAATCACACATGAATGGATTTTAATTACAGAATTTAACTTATGTGACATAGCATAGATCTTTCCCCAATTTTAATAATATTTCCCCAATATAAATATAGCTAAAGAAAAGACCAGAATGAAAATACAAATCAAACCAGAATTCATCCATCAAGATTTAAATGAGATCTGTAAAATCACAAATGCATCTGTTTGCAAGATGGTGAGCTCTGTTTTGGGTGTGTCCCAAAAAATATACAACAGTATGAATTATGTACCGGTTATGATTTATTTCACAGTGTATCTCAGGATGTGCACACACACATACACACACACGCATACAAAAGCGTATATACACCCATACATACAGACCCACACGCAAAGGCAGGCACACACACATATATATATATGTAGATGTACACATATATACATGTATACTGATGAAAACAGATGCATACATATGCACGCACATACACACTGGAAAAATCAGCCAGGGGTCCGTATCTGCTAAACGCTTGTGGTGGTGTGTACAGGATGTGTGAGGTTCATTGACATAATCTACTGGGCTAGTCTATGTTTGCACCACATAAAAAAAAAAAAACAAGTTATAAGCCAAGTCATTCAACATGTCCACATTTCACCATCATGACCTCGACTCATTAAAGAAAGACAGAGTCAAGTCATTTCTGTCCTCTGAACTTGTGACATTCCAAAAAACTTCCATGCTGTTTCACAATGTCCATCCTTTGTATATGAAGATTTTGGAGGTGATAGCCTTGAACGTTTTTACTCAGTCACACAGGATTAAAGTGTAAAACCCTAGAATCCAATAGATGATATGCTCTGGCTTAGTCCCAATGACAGAAAGCGCTGCCATTAAATAAACCGTTCTGGGCTGGAATATAACCCTGGATGTCTTCACAGCGGTGATACTGGAGAAGATGAAGGGGCTGATATTTGAAAGTCTAAATGAAGCCACTGAGGTAAGAAATATCTTGAAGGAGTCTTCCCCAGCAGAACTGACAATGGCAACAAAAAAACAAAACAACAACTTCAAAAGACTTGGACTTCAGTGGGTATTCCACTGCCCTTTTGATAAACGCTCCTCAGAGGGCTTTTGCTCTACATCGTCTTGGTCATGGATTGGTTGTGGTGTGAGATTCAATGCCGATGGTGCACCATGCTGCTCGCTGGAGACTTCGCTGACAGTTCTCAGGAATCTGGACCGGATGAAGAGCCAAGAGTCTGTCATTGTGGTGAGTGGAGGGGCTCTGGGTATTTTTCCTGAAGTTCAAGCCTTGTGTATTGTTTGGGAGCATTAAGTTGGTGAATGGACACAATGTTCTGGGGTGGTGATTGGCCTCCGTCCCTGTTGTACCATGGATGTCAACAAACCTGCAGAACATAAGACAACAACAATGAGAAAAGAGAAATCCTGTGATGAAGACCATTCAGTCTCTTATGGTTCTTTCGTCCCTCTAACTCTACCCCTAGAAAACTTCACACTCTGAGGAAAGCCACTTCTGTTGAAAATATTGTGCAGGCTAAGGAATACATGACGCAGGTGTTGTTTTCCACAAGTCCTTCATTTTACCAGCGGAATTCTGCTGTTAATGACTAAATTTAGCCAATCAATTAACTTAAAACCCCATCGTGCTATATTATGAATATATTATGTGGAGAAATCTATAAATTCAAATGCATAAATGATTCAGGGTGACAGTGGACAAATTTGACACCCTAGACTGCCCATATGAATCATTCAGACGGTTAAATATGAGTTGGCAAATCCACAAAGAATTGCATGAATTCCCAGGCCTGGAAAATAAATATTTATGATGCCCCCAATTCCCCTTTTCTCCCTGTCCTTGGTAATTGCGCGTGATTCATTTTGTTTTCTTGGTGGAAGAGGGAGAATCAATCTTCGAATATTGGCTAGGAGACATAAAGCATGCAGATTCCAAATGCCTCCGGTTCCGCAGAATATAAAAGCTTCACACACACTCAGTCATGTTCTCGGCAGTGGAATTCAATTAAATCTCCAGCAGATTTCCTTTTTTATTCAAGAAAACAATTTTTGGAAGTGCAGTTAACCTGTCTGCGATGTCAGTCTAACTTGGCTGCAACTGTAGCTAACCTAGCAACACTTACCGAGGGAACATCTGCCAGGGGAAACATAAAACAGACCCCCAAGTCTTAATTAATCTGCCCAATTACCATAGTCAATGGCGTTGAGAAAGTGACTTTGAAAGCACAGGCTTTGTTGAGTCTTGAATTTCTTTGCCTTCTTTGGCCAAAAATATGTCTCCATAAATATCAGTGTGTGATTTACCCGTCCTGGCAGAAAACCTGGCCATTTGAAGTTGCCTTTCCCTTTGATGTAACCTCGGTGGACTTTGCTTAATTTGCAACCATTCGCATTTCAGAACTTCTACCAACAACTCCCTTTGATTTCCCTTTTTACTATTTCTTCACAAAGATAGATCAAAGTTGCATGGCATCCAAGCGAGAGAGGAAGGAGTCCATTGTGTCTTCTTTGTGTCCTAGACAGACCTGATTAAAGCGAGGTGGTGGGAGTGGTATTGGAAAATAGATGATGACTAGACACTAATGGCCAATCTACTACTGCTGTAGTGCTCCAAGTTAAATTGAACCTGTATACGATACGCGCTACCTTTGTACACCATAGAATCTGAGCTACAAATGATTCAGTGTAAGGACCTGTAATAGCACCAGGCATGAACTTAGGGGTGATAATGCATTGTAATGTTTGCTTGCATGTGGTATCAAAACCAAATTCTCTGAACCAAGGTCAGTGCTGAGCAATCTTTGTAAGAAATGTAGAAGAAAACATGTATCTAGGACTTACTTACTTGCTGTTTTTCTTTGTTCTCTACGACGGCTCCTTGGGCAAAGGCTGGAAAAGAGAGGAGAAGGTCAGCATCGGAGGAACAGAGGAACAGCCTTTGCTATCCTTCTTTTGCAAGCAAGCTATCAGGCTTTCTCCCTCGGTGTACTGGCCTTGGACGCAGGACAGCATATGTCCATTTAAAAGCACAGATGGCATAGCTCTCAATTATATCTAAGGTGAGACGATGGAAGCTGAAGGTTATTTTGTTCTCTCTCGGTTTTTACGACCTCTGAGGACGCTACTTCTAACTTTGGCCAGGAAGTACCAGTAAGTAATGGCCACTTCATCATCTGGGGTTAAAGAGCGACAGAGACCTTTGTGTCTTTACCATCAGCTGTATCAAAGATGTTGAAAAATTTGATCACATTAGCTGTGGTGCACAGTGATAAATACATGCCATCTCTATTTATTTTTTCCACTTTGTTTCTCTAACAACTTCTCACCTCCCATTCTCCTCTTTAGGAGAACACATGAAAAGGCTCTGCTTTCCCCTTGACCGGCAGAAGAAAACAGCCCCCTTGCCTTCTTAATATTGGTGAATGAGCCACTTTTGTGTAGATAATGACTCGGCTAATCATAATCAGGAAGCTAATGGGCTGTTTAGCCAATCAGAGCAGCCGAGGCGAGACGGGTGTCTGGGCAGCGCATTGGCATTCCCAGCAGCCGCCGCTCTCCTCTCAGCTGTGCCAGGCTTTCTGCAGCAGCGAGGCAAACTTGGTATGCTGCTGCCTGCCCGGCTGGCCTGTCGTTCTGCCCATCGCTCTGCGATCTGTTGGTCTGTCTGTCCGACCGGCCGGCCGGCTCTGGCAGTGTCGAAGAAATTCAGTCCTCCGAAGAGGCGCTGATCCATCACACCTCTCCACCAGCATGTCATCTAAATGCTAAGTACTTCCACTGCATCTTTA
>OMLB01015003.1:22682-52760 GCA_900302555.1 Myripristis jacobus
GCTAGGGTGGGGGTTCAGGGGAGGAAGAGATAAAGGCTTATAAGGGCACAATAGAATCTGCCGAGCAAACCCTTGGCGTTTTGATTACATTCATTGTTGGGGGAGAGGAGATATGGAAGTAGGGGCACCGAATGCTTAAAAACATGATGTATTTTCCCTGTGCATGTGAGAGGAATCCCAAAATCTTGTTATCCATTCAAATGTACAAGGAAGAAAGAAACAGGATAAGTATTGATATACCCAGCTTCGTGCCCCGGTCCCTATTTTCTTTCCAAGAAAAAAGCATTTTGTTTGCTTTCTCGCCAAAGCACATCAAGAAAGTACCTGAGCTGGCTTCCACAACAGAACATCCTCCTCTCCCTCTTCTCTGTATCTCAGTCCAACTCTTAGCAATCGATTGGAGGGATTCTGGAAGTTGGAGCAGAGTGCTGATGTGGCAGAAGCGGCCAGCACTATTAACTGCTCCTACTAATTAAAAGGGTAACAAGGTGAGTTTGGCCCCACGGGACGAACTGTGCAAGAGACAGAGCAGGCTGCTTTGCCTGCCAAACAAACCACTGAGCAGCGTTCAGTGCCTGCGGTGTTTACAACACAGGAATCCAAGGACATCGCAGACATATTCATCTACCGCTGGCACAAGGGATGAGGGAGATTGAAAGATAGGAGAAAGAAAGAAAAAAAGAGAGAGAGAAACACACTAATAAGCGCTTTGCTAATTACTTATGTTGGGGTGAAACTGAAACACTTGGACCTCCTCTCTGAGCTTGAGGTGCTCCTGTTTCATCATCACTTGTAAACACTGAACACTGTGCATAAATGATAAAGTTTCACAGTTCAGCTGAGGCGCACAGGCTGGATCTTTGAAAGAGTGCCAATGGAGACTGGCAAAAATATTAAGGGATTCAATTAAGTTCTTTCCTTATCATCAAGACAGCATATTTTGGGATCAAAGTCTTTTTAACATACAGGACGCTTCACATTACACAAATAAAAACCTTAGCCAAGGCAGCATTAGAACTCCCAGAAATCTCTTCTTTTTCCGCCAAAAGGAAGAGCCACTTCAGGTACACCAGACAGCTTGTTTGCTCACTGCTCAAGGGGAAATAAAGCGAGGAACCGCAGATGTGGTGGCACTTCAAGCCGCTAATTCTCACCCGCAGCCCACATAGCCATTACAGAGAAAGGCGCTGTGCCATCGCAGCAGTAACTAAAAACATATTCCCTGGGGTCTTCCTAACAAGTGGACTCCAAAGTGACATGCTATGATGCTGGAGAGGGATTCATCGGCTTCATCAGCTAAGGACTGATGGAGTTCCTAGCCATTAGCAGCCATTAGAACAGCTGTTATTATTAGGTGAACAACCACAGCTATACCGAAGACTTTGAATTCATGCTCAAGGCCTGGACTATAAGGTCCATGTACAAACATATCAGTGTGAGGCACTGTGCTTTCAAAGGGTCACAGAAAACATTAGTTCCCAAGCATCTGGCCCTGTTTGCTGCATTATTTCCTGAGGGTCTGCCACCTACAGCAAAACCTAGCACCTATTGTCCCTGGCTGTTTGAGGAAATCGGGGAGACATAATGCAGAAATTGCTCAGGGCAGAACATGTGTAGGGTGACAAAGGCATCTTAAATGGGACGAAAAAATGATAAGGATTTTAGTTGGTTACATCACTGGTAAGTGTGCTGAACAATTCATTAATAAAAATGCATAAACAAAAGATCCAAAGGGCACAAAAAGCGTCAGAACTTTGAAACCCCATGTTGCATAACGTGCATGAACGTGTCCAGTTCATAAACTGAGCTCTGCATTTCTTATTCCAGTTTAAACCCCATGCTGCAATGTGGCCTGTGACTCTGACAATTTCACACCAGATGAGACGCTGGAGAGAAGCCGTGTGCAGAGTAAAACACAAATGGCAGTTCAAAGCTTGGCAATGACAGAACTTCAAATAGGGGAGCAGGCTAAAGTGTGCTGAAAGTGACAGCAGAAGGGACCACATTCACACTGGGTCTCAGACGGAGACGAGAGGGGGTGAAATACGCCCGGCAAAAGCCAAAAAGAAAAAAGAACTGGATTAATAGATGATGGCAGCACCAGAGGAAAAAAGAAGAAGAAAAAAACATTATAAAAAACAATGATGTGTTGCTTTATTTACTCTCACCAATGAAGGCCATGCCAAAGGAGACATTAGATATTGTAAATGTAATCATGAAGTTAACTGCCTTCCATATCACAGCAGCTACAGCTACAGCAACACAAATGAAACGGGCGAGCAAATGAAAGCATGGGCTTAGAGCAGTTTAAAGATTTCTTTTTCCCCCTGCAAGTCTCTATCCATCCAACCTGTTTCAGTGTATTTTTCTGCATCACTCCCCACACTATCTGCTGAAGACTGATGACCATGCCATTGCATCTGACAAACAGATGAGGGCAAAAAACAAAGGAGTGCATTTTTCTTTTCCGCTTGATAAATGGCAGATCAGGGAAGACACAGAAATGAATACATTTGGTTATCTACCATAACCTCCATGTACTCGGTGTACATTTGCCAGTGACATTCACATTGTTTGAACATCAGTCCTTTTATATACATCAAAAGGCAGGGCAACCTATAGTGTCTGTCCCTTAGAATTGATCGACCGACTATCAGATTGGTTGACTGTCAGCTGGAGGTAAATCAGCAAATAAAACCTGGGCTCATGTTCCCTTGTCTGAAACATTTGCAGCACTGAGAAAATCTATGAGTCTGGCTGTGATCAAACATAGCTTGGCTGGTGGGTTGTGTGTCACAAATTGAGGTGTTATCCAGTCATTAGTCGCTTAATCAGTTACTAATCACAAATAATCATTTCAATGAAATGTAGATTGTTGGTCTGAATAGATATTTCTTCAAAAAAAAAAAGCTCAGCCACAGTAAAACCTTGCCTCCTAAAGCCTAATACCACTGAAATATATTCTATTAGTTGTGCACAATTGTTGGAATTTACTTGCTGGTGCATAGAATTTAATAATTTCAACTGCAAATTAGACCGAAAGCCAACAGAGCATTGAGGGACACGGTACACAGCATACATATCTAATATTTGAAAAAGCTTTGGCCTGGTTTTTCCATGCATTTTTAAGATGCAAACATCTCTCTAATGACCTCCATTAATGATGACATTTTTTAAAATACATTTCTCCTGCATCAGAAACAAGAGAACTCAGGGGGACCCGCCCGTCCTGCCACGGCCTGTATCACTGCAGTACAAGGGATTGGTGTTTTCTTAGGGTAATGTAAGAAACAATCTGCGGTATTTCATTCTTTCTTCTTTCATTTTTTGATGCACTTTGTTTAATTGAGCGCTGCTGGTCACAATCCAGTCAACTGCAGCTAAAACTGACTTGACTTTCAGAAACCATTTTCACATTTATTTTGCCCAAACAAGGCCATGCCACGGAAAATAAAAATCTCTTTTCCAAGAGGCCAGGTTCAGAAAGCAGCATCACAAGTAATGGAAATGTTGTGAGTGGAAAACATACAGCAGTGTACCTAAAATACAACATGAAGTCAGATCATGTAAAAGATAAGTGGAAAGTCATGTAAACTAATCAACAACCAAAATGAACTTTTGCTGTGACCCCATTCAGGCTTTTCAGTTGATTCTACATTCACTTGCAGTCATTTCAATTAAAGTTTTACTCCAACACAGCGGTTTTCAAGCTTTTTCATTCTCTGGACTCCCTGGTTGAGTCTCATTAAGCCCCAGAATCTCAGCTGGAGTTATTTTGTCCTCAGGATGCTGATATGCTGATATGAAAAGGTATTTTGGTTTGTGCTACTTATGACATTGTCCATGTTTACATATATTGTACATAACGTTAAAATAGCTAATAATTTATATAATTTGATGTCAAAGCAATGTCAAGTAAAATTAACTCTAGGAAAACTTATCAAATTTACTTGATTTCTTTAAAGAAAACATGAGAAAAAGGTGACTTGAAATTTGTAAAAAATTACTGTGACAGTTGAATAATAGCAAAAATAAAATAAAATAAAATTACCTGAAAATTAGAAAAAAATATTTTTAAAAAAACCCGATATTTATAATGATTAAAATTAGCTATTTAAATGTCTTATCAGTGATGCTGAAATGCATTCAGATTCCATTGACCAGCATTTAAATTATAGCGAAATTAAATTATTCATTCTGCTGAGGCCCCCTGGAAGACCCTCGAGGACTCAGCCACTGCTCTAACACATGCAGCAGCCGCAGGGACGTGGCTGTCAGTAATATTACTGTTTTCTGATTTTGTGGACGTTGTTTTTCAAGCCAAGTGGCATTCGCAGAGCGCCTGCAGCTAACACTGGCCGCAGTTTGTTTCCATGGCATGCATACGCATTAATCTGCGCGGTATGGTCACTATTTCATGGTACATGTATACATGGATTGGGGATTTAATTATTTTTTCGGAGGCAAAGCTGCTCCAGGGGGAAAAAATAATCTTGTTGTTTGAGTTAAAGCTTAATCTGTGTGGCCAAAGCACATTTCATTCTGGCTAAATAACGTTCCATATCCAGCAGTGTACACTGGTTATGTTGTGCAAGCAGCATGTCAGTAACACACACACACACACACACCACCTCCATTTGAGTTCACACTGGTTCTAGTTTAGTTGCACTTCAACCACACAAATCCAAAGCCTCGAAACACACAAGCAAAAACTGCAACATTTCATTTACATGTTCAAATGTGTCGATTTTGCTCATTTTTTCTACCAGATATTTAAATACTGCAGCTACTCCATATCATCAACATGTCAGCAAGTGAATGACCTTGAATTTGTCAGGTTTGGAAACACAGAGTGAGACAACAAGACAGTGCTCTTATCAAGAGATGCACAACCAACCATTCATAACAGACAGGCAGGGCCCAAGGATGGCAGTGTCGCTCTATCCAACACTGCTGACAGATTGCCATGAAGTATGGTGAGCACATCCATGCTGCCCAGCATCTGAACTCTGGGAACACTGGTGACCTCATGACCTTTTCTCCTAGTGCCACCCGCAGGGAAAAATGTAGAAGCCCCATTCTCACACAACTTGCATTCCCCTCAACATGAAGCAAGCCAGCAAGGCGCTGGAGCTGGAGGGCCCATGCTGCTTCATTAGGCCAGTGGCTCTCACTGCTGGCCTTCAAGATTCAAAGCCTGTTGATCACAAATGAAATCCACCCACTTAGAGAATCACTAGATCATTTTAATAAACAGTTCTGTACAGAAAAAATAGACTGCAAAGCCACCACACAATTGTACTTGTAAAAAGCTAAAACAGAGAAAAATATAAATAATAATGACTTGTGACGGCCATCTTCATGTTCATACTTGACACCAAACAGAATATGAAGATGAAGCCATTTTTCAGTCAGTGACCAGGGATAGCTGGGATCAGCCTTGGCTACTGTCTGTTTAATATGGAAAATACACCCACACTGTGCTGCTCACATGTCAGTGTAAATGTTTTTTTAATCTGCACAGGTAGAAAAATATGAGAGTTGAGGAATAAAAGGGACAGAGCAGGGTTGGAGTGCTGTGACAGAGCTGTGTGTCTGCATGGAGCCACTGTAGACGGCAGCATTAATTAAAACAAGAGTGTTTCTCAAGAGCGTGAAGATAGTTAGCAAGCCTGCTGACCGTACAAGGTCATGAGTGCCACAGTCAGAAAGAATGGAAAAGATAAGTCACTACCATAGAAAGACAGGATGGAAACTAGAAAAAGCTTTGCTATCTGCAGCATGATAGTTTGGTATTTCTAATATATTAACATTTGATTAGATTGTTTTAAATACTGACCTGTGAGTACTGGGTAACATTTTTGTCCAAACAACAGGCATTTTGCAAACCCTGCAAATATTTTTAAAGTCATTTTCTGTCTGTCCTATATGTGTGGTCTGTATGACCTGACTTGGATTCCAAATTGTGCACACTTGAATAGAATAAATACTTTACATACAAATACTTTTACTTGCTACTGTTTGAAGGCTACACATCACCAAGCTCAGACACGTCCATTCACCGTTGGTGTTCATCATCGCAAAAATGACTGGTCGCAAAATAGCACTTGGAGCATGTCCATAAATGTGAACAAAGCAGATAAAGCCACTGTTAGAAGCAGCAAGTCCTGGTTCCCATTTTTTGAGGAAATGTAAACATTTATTTTCCTGCTTGGACTGAAAAATAGGTCCGGCAGGCGGCATCTGCAGGTAACATTCACGTAGTAACCTTGCGCCAGGAAGAAAAAACCTTACAGCACTCTCACAAATAAGTATCATTATACACACACACACACACACACATACACACACACAAAGAACAACCTGGACACAGGGACGTTTATTGCATTGTTGGCATTATCTGCTGTGTTTTTGTTAATTTATGTATTCAAAGTGTTATTTTAGAGGTTTTTTGCTCTGGAAGTGAATGGAGAGGTAGAAATGCAGTACTGAGGATTATCAGCCTAATGAGGAGATTTCACCACCATGTGGACTCATAAAACACCCAGATTACTATACAACCCAACACTCTGCCAAAGTTCAGTTTTTATAATCTTAGAATAAGCACATCATCCATCAGCGAGTCAGTCCATTGATGAGAACCATGTAGTCATGTTCTTGATTAGTTGCGTCTCAAAGATCCTCACCTCAATCAACCCCTGGCAATTTTGCATAGTGCACCTTTTCAAGAAGTGGAATATAGAAAGAAATTTTATTATATTTTAAGAAAAATTATCCAGACTCAAGAAAATTGCAGAAATAAATTGATTTGGATTGGGAAGAAATGACATTATCTCACCCCAGTGGAAGGTGTTACCACTTAGTTCAAAACAGTCTGCACTGGAGCTAAAATTACTTGTTAAGACGTTCTTCTTACTTGGGCACACATAGTAACATCCTTATCCACACTCTTCCACTGACAACAGCTGTATCCGTCAGTCATAAAGCAAAGCCAACCACAATGTGTCAGCTGCAGCACGATGCCCAGCTCAGTTAAATCCGGACAGAGAAGTAGTTGCATGCCTGACTGTGCCTGTGACTTTGTTGCGTTGCCTTGGAGAAGGCAGCTCATTAGAAGTCTGTCTCTGGTCAGATGGGTTTCCAGCAGAACAGTGGCTGAGGTGAAACATGACTTGGCTGCCTGGCAGTTTGTCGCAAACACTGAGGCCTTTATAACTGAGGTGCTATCAACTATTACATCATAGTGCTGTTGCTTTGAATGTGTCTGAACACAGTCTCTATTGTTTATAGCTTTTTTGTTTTATACCAACTTGCTTTTATTTTGTAAAGTGCACTGCTGTAACAACACAAGGAAAACAGGAGAGGTAAAAACACACCCAAGACAAACAGGCAAAATACTAAGATTAACAGATACTTTCTCTCATAATTACCAGTGACGGATGCCCGACAGTATTCTTATCTGTTCTAAAACTGGGCAGGAAAATCTGTGCTTGTGTTCAATGAAACTCAAGCAATCTACTTGTGTCTATGTGGCTGCTGCTGCTCACTGAGTGATACAAGAAGCGCAGAAGTTATTCAATCTTTCTCGATGATGATAACAGGAAAATTACAGTTTTTAGCAGTAATTTGAGCAAAACTATCATTCATGTGCATTAAGTAGTCATACATGCATGAACATTTGGACTGCTGACTGTGCCTTGACAGGGATGGATCACACATTTTTTTTTTAAATGATATTATTTCACTTACCTCCCAAGATGGTTATTGTGTTAGCTGGGGGGAAGTCCACCTCAATGGCAGGAGGCTAACAGTTAGCATTTGGAGCATCCAGCCAGTATCCAGCACTCAGTAACAATGAGAGGAAGATAGCACCACTACTGTCCTACACAACAACTAGAGGGAGTGAAGTAATATCACATTTTTCAAAATGGGTGAACTATCCCTTTGAGTCAAATTGAACATTTTTGCCTTCCTTGATCAGGGTTTCATTTTTTTTTTAATGCTGCTATAGTACATGGTTTATTCTTCTTTATGTCTTTTCATGAGACACATTACTTCTGCTGCTCCTATAAATCAATTTTCATGTCAATCCATGTCACATGGCATCCATTCAAAAAACAAAAAAACAACAAAAAAACATGGGGAATGTGTGTGGCCCACAAGTTTCCATCTATTGAAGTGGCAAGCCAAAAGCCTGCAGAGCTAACTGGCTATGATGTCTTCATGTTTACAGCAGCCCTGGCAGGACTACACACACTCCACTAGCTTTTAGCCCGGGCTAACGCTGGAACAAAGAGCACATAGCTGGAGGAGGGCCACCGAAGCAGAAAAAAGAAAATGCTAAAAACATGATGCAACCCTCTCTGACCTACTGGGTCGTACTGTGAGCGCGCTGCTCCTTTGGTACAAACACACGAGCGCTACTATTCTCTCTCCAGACCGCACACGAGCTTAGCAATGGCATGTGCCGTGTGGGTGCGGGAGCCCCCCAGCTCCGGTCTGCAGGACAGGGTGCACAGGGAGCTATGGCCTGACTATGATCAAATCCCTGTTTCAATTACTCCCAGTTCATTATTCAATCTCCCTCAAACCTGTAAAATAACATCTGAGGCACAGAACACCATTTTTTGGGAAAGTGCCTGGCTTTATCCTGCAGTGAAGAAGCATTTCTAATAGGCTTAGTTTTAATTTGAAGCCACCACTTGATTGGCAAAGGCCAACAATACAATAGAGCGCTCTCTCAGCACGCAGGGCGCCTGTGATACAATCTCCCGACGCTGCCGCCTGCCTGAATGGAGAAAAGACAATTTACTACGTTCTGGCTCAATTGATTGCTCTAGTGGTGACGTGTTTTTGTGGAGCATGGGTTCCCGTGGCAGATATCCAATCAATTTTTCTCCAAAGGGTTTTTGAAAATGTAAGACAATTAGCTCTGTTGAAAACAAAGCTTTATGATCCGAACACTTGTCCAACATGATAATCTCCACAAACCAATACACTTTTCAATTTTTGAACCACAATTCGTAAAATCGTAATCGTAAAAATATCACACTGCAATTAATTTTACAGATATTTCGAATGTGATATGATTCATGATGTCAGTAGTAATGATAATTTCAGCATTATAATTCTCTTTTTCATTGAAAAAGCTATTAAAATGATGATGGTGTGATTTTTGCCGGGGTCTGTACTAAACAAATGAAACAAAGTTTTCTCATATTTTACCTTTATCAAAAAATAGCAGCTCCTGTGATTTTGGTAATTGCACTTGGTCATATTATGCTTTTGATAATTAAGTCTATTGTGCTCTGCCAACGTCATGTCACCACAAGTCCCTTCCACATGTCCTCCTGCATTCAAGTAGCTAGCTAGTGGTCTAAAAATTTGTAAATGTCCAGTTGGGTTGGGCGATTGTTTCTATTTTCATATCGTCCAAATCGTGGCGACCTGAGACTGCAGATACGCAATCTGATCAGCAGGGGGCGGTCACAACAAGCCAGTGAAAAGCCAGCGTGGACCACGTAGACTTAGGGCCCTATCTTGCGCCATACTCCCTAAACCCGTTATTTGGGGATTTAGCATTGCGTAAGAGGTGTTCCCCCACAAAAGTTGCTATCTTGTTCACCTGCCGTTATCTGTAAAACACTCGCGCTACCCGTTACATTATGCATAGGCGTGGTTTGGGCGTTACGCCAGTTAAACCAATCAGTGTGCCAGATGCACTATCCTAAATCCGCAAACCGAAACCCGTGATGGAGAGAGGAAGGTCGTGATTTACTACTATCTCTGCCATTTTCTCAGGGGTTCAACTGAGGCTAAAGCAAGGTAGCTTTTTATTCGGGAGGTGGAGCCGCATGTGCACGTCCACATGTGTCCCAGTGGACGCGCATTGAAGGCGCCTGGGCGCGCTCTTGTAACAGCCCAAATGGGATAGCTGCTTTCCCTAAAGTGTGTGCGCTAGATAGCAATTGTAGGGAAAGCGCATCAAACACGCCCATGGACACACCTCCAGGCGCAAATAACGGAGTCGGCATAATGTACAGCGGGTAGCGTGGGCGCAAGATACCATTTAGGGATAGCGGAACCTGCTAAATGCGCAATTCACGGGTAGTGGGTGGTGGCAACGGGTAGCAACGGGTAGCAGAGTCCCTAAACCCGTTATTTGAGGATTTAGCATTGCGCAAGAGGCATTCCTCTGCAAAAGTTGCTATCTTGTGCACCTCTTGTTATCTGTAAAACACTTGCGCTACCCGCTATATTATGCATAGGCGTGTTTTGGGCGTTACGCCAGTTAAACCAATCAGTGTGCCAGGTGCCATTGCCTTTAAGGGCAAGCTGCGCTATCCTAAATCCTAAATCCTAAACCCGTGATGGAGAGAGGGAGGTAGATTTTCTCAGGGGTTCAACTGAGGCTAAAGCAAGGTGGCTTTATATATATACAAACAGTCTATATGAGTAATATACTCCATAGTCCATTCCGACGGCTTCCCGGTATCAGTCCCACCGCATGCGTGGTGTGGCTCCGTCGGGGCGCGCACTGAAGTCGCCTGGGCCTGCGCCTTTTTTTATAAAATCTTAGTTCTGATGGTATTTTTATTCTTGCCTTAATATTGGTTTAGGGAAAAAAATTGTGGATCATTCCTTCAATTGCTGATATGTGATCGCCAATCTAATGTGCACTGGAGAAGTTTGAGAGAAGCAGAACAAAAAACGGGATAGAGCCACAGCACAGAGCAAGGATGTGCGTCGAGGTGCTTGGCGTAATGTATTTAAAACAGCCGTAGTTTCACTATGGCAACTTTTTTAAAGCACGCTTTGTTGTTGAGATATTAGCAGGAGTACTTTATACTGTATCTCCACTGTCATCTTTCAGGCCAGCGACGAGCCTCTGCTCGATGAACTTAGCGGCCCACTAAGTGGACACGGCGCCTGATAAATGACTGAGCATCCTCGTGCGACCTGCCAGTTCACACCCATGGACAGCAAATGTCCGAATGCCCTCTGAGTGCACTGGCACTTTGAGAAGGGTCCCAAGACGGAAATGCCCCCCTCCCGCCCCCTTTCCCCCATTGGGCTCTCCACCTCGGAGAATATCATATCTGGACCTTTCAGTCGCTCAGTAGTGAAGACAAATTGCCAGCTTGTTTGGAGGGGGGCCTCCTGAGAGTGATTCATATTAATGGCTAGCTGGCAGTGCAGAGCCGGCTGCATATGCAAACTCCATTAGCAGGTTAGGCTGGAGTGTGTGACCTGGCAGTGCTGCCATGAGCTGCACACACTGGAGTGAGGCGGTGTGTGTGTGTGTGTGTGTGTGTAGGCAGGTGGGGAGGGGGGAAGGGTGCTGTATTTAGACGGGGCTGCAGGTGCAGGAGAACTTGTGAATATATGTGTGCGCGGCAGTGGGCTGATATATCACTCTGACAGTATATGAGATGGTGATGATGATGGATGATATAGTTTTCACCAATTACATATTTATTGTAGAACTGATCAATAGTACTCTGGTTGCCTGCAGGAGGACCTGATTCCATTGAGACATTTTGATCAAATTAAGTATGTATGAGTATGTTCTCATACATGCAGGGGGTTGGTGTCTTATGGTCTGAACTGTGTTGAGTTTCTCAGTTGAAAATGATCAAAAATTCAGTGATTTCAGTACTGGCACAAAATTACAAGCTATCAGCAGCTTCAAAAATAGTTTAATAGTTTATTTGTAAGGGACAAGTACAGAGAACATTGTCAGCTGCAAAAGCAGTGTCTGATGTACTGTATGTGTGTGTATGACCAGAGCTAATTTCCAATGCAGGTCCCTTGATGGGCAGTGATAGTCCAAGCAATCATTACAATTACATGTTACATGTTATTTCAAATGTGCAATATCAGTGCATTAGGAGTGCATATAATAATACAACAGGAATGACAATCATCCATGACAACACATAAACAAACATAGAACAGACAAATAAATGAAAACATGACAAAATGCAATACTTTTCTATTATATATTGGTATAAGCTCTCAAAAACCCATACAGGTTGCATCCCAGCATGAGTGTGCACATGTGATGACAGATATTTACAGATTCACAGATTAAAAGCTACATGCCTACGCTCACACACACACACACACACACACACAGATGTGGACAGAGACTGTCTGACAGACAGTGCTTGGCCGGTTGCCGAACTGCAGCCTGGCCTGCTCTCCAGCCCTCCCCCATTCCCGGTCCTTCTCTCCATCCTCCAGTCTGATCAATCCTCTTTATAGATTTCTCATTTTCATCCATCTTACAGAATGCGCTTTCCTCCCATTTCAGGTCTTACAACAAATACCTCTGAATACCACCTCTTCTCCGCTGCCAAATCCTCCCTATCCCTGCTGCACCCTCAAAATGAAAACACCAGCATCACTTGAAATGGACTTCCCTCAAAAAAAGAAAGAAAGAAGGAAGAAAGAAAACAACTCATCACCGAAAGCTAATTGAGAATATGCAGTGGAACATGTAATCGGCATTTTTTAAATCTATTTACAAAAGCTGTAAACACTAACGCAACTCCGCTGTCAGGGTAGATTACAGCATGATGGGAATGTGAGCGTGAAATGTGCTGCAGCTGCCCATGGCTGCTGGATGAGAGAGATAGAGTGAGAGAGAGCGGGAGAGAAAGAGAGAGACTGAAATCCATCAGAGCAAGTCACAAGTTGACCTCTGGCCCTGTGTACCTGACTATGAGGACAGTCTTTCCCTCCTGTTCTCTATCTTGTCAGCCTTGCTGACATAAACTTGCTGTATTGTGCTGTCTGCGTCTCTGAGAGTTACCGTCTCCCTCCTCTGCTTATCCCCTTACACTCGCTCTCTTTCTCTCTCTAGCCCATAGATCTTTCATACCTCAGGTAGCTGTCTGTGCATTTCAACTGCATAACTTAATGATTGAGTGGGTTTATTTTATTTATTGACATTTTCCTTCATTATCGCAAGATGGTATAGCTGAAAGCTACATTAACCAAGTCGGCCCAAAACAAAGGCTACAGTGACTGGATTGCAGGGAACATATGCTGAGTTGATCTCAACTTGGAACTCGTCAAAAACGACTTGTTTTAAAAGCAACGTGAACAGTCATCACACTCAGAATTACAAGGTGGAGATTCAGCTCTGATTTCTCCAGGTTCAGCTCATATGACACAAGGGCACACAAAAATTCTAAAAAACAAACAAACAAAAAACCCCAGACATTTTTCCCTGAGCTCACACCTCGAATGCAGCTGAACTGTGAGGTGGGCGGAGCCACGAGTTTCCGAAGTATGATCCCCGTTGTTTTTCCCCATTTGGAATTTTACCTTTAACAATAAGCACAATATTAATCAATACAGACTGACTTGTGGCTTGCCTGGGTAAATAAACCACACTACAGGGTTATGTTATGGCCATTGCTTCCAGATGTTTCGCCTGCATTTCTGAGGGGGGACGTTCGTTATGTCAAACAGCTTTACATACCCATGAACTTCATCAAGCTGTGGTGAAGATGCCAGTTAAAGCAGCAAATTACATTCAGATATATTCAGTCTTATACTGTATTCCAGAGTGGTGGTTGCAGAGAGCAGCAAAATAGCTCAACTCAACAGAATTTCAAGCTCAATGACTGGTTGCTTCTTGAGGCAATGAACTGTGGGACTTGTAGTTGACCTATCTCCTAACATTTTATATAAACAGTCTTGTACATATGACTTTTTTTCAATGATCACGAATAATTTGAGTGCAGTTGTTACTTGTTTATACCAGTGATTCAGCTGGGACAGATTGATGCCCACCTAAGTTTTAGAAATGCTCAAACAGAACATCATCTAACATTACAATTAGGACACTGAGCAGGATTTAACTTCCAGAACCCTGAATATAACCCTAATGACCTCTCAGCTATGTGTTGCTGCAGGTCTGAAATATGGAAATTCAACCAGAAATTTCTGAGTTGAGACAAAAGAATCAATAATACCATCTGATGCAGCAGTTGGCTCCCTCATGTAAACTTACAGTATTTCAAAAACCAATTTGGTCAAAGACTTGCAACAACAACTAGTGTTTATCAGTAAAAGCTTTAACCAGCTAAGGTCACCTAACACTAGGGTTTGCTAACAGACCCAGCTAACATAGCTAATGGAACTATAACCACTGAATACGTGTATCCTTCCCTCTAGCGCAGTGATCTGCACCCTGCTGAAGGTACAGGTACTTACAGTACACAAGTCTTTATGCTAAGCTAACACAAAGTAACCCACAAGAACCGAACCAGAGGATGCACAGAGGTGAAAAGGCATCAAACATCTTGTCTAAGAAGAAGTCGAAAAAAGGCTATTTTTCCCAAAACGTTGGAGTATTCCTTCAATCTATGTGTTCTCCATCATCAAAGTGAACTCTGAAAGATGAAATTTTAACTAACCTGGATGAAGGTACCTTGCCCTACTCAGCTGACACCAGGGTATTGCTGTAAGTAGCAAGCGCAGTGCAAAGCCCCCATCACTTGCTAGCACAGTGGGGGGGCACCATACTGACAGGATCAAAAATTTAACATGTTTTGTGTTCTTTTATGTCAGCATGACAGAGGTCAGCAATATGTCATACATTCCTGTCAGCTATTTTTACTTTTCTTAGTGCCGTACTGATAAATTTTGAATTGTATTAGAAGTCATTAGATCAAACAGAGACAGCGAGTGTTTTACCCGGATGAGTCAATCAGTTTGTCATGCTCACACTTAGATCCTGATTTGGTTAATAACCAATTAACCTTCTTTACCTTCAACATTACTGAGAACCATGACATGTTCAAAGCAGAACCTCTGCAAATTGTCCTTGACTTTGGAGAGCCACAGCATGTGTTTGCTTCATTAAAGCTCAACGATGACTTGCTGTTTGACTGAAGTCTGCTGCTCCTAGTCCTGGGCTGCTGGCTGAAGCCTCACGTGGTACTAATACTGTCAGGGTTACGGGCTGGATTCTCAGTGGGGATGTCTGATATTGAACATGTAGGTGTTTTGGATAAAAGCCTCCACCAACCAGAACATGTGAAGACATGTGAATGTCTTGTATATTACCGTGACGGTCTTGATGCGACCGCTGCCTCTGGTGCAGGTCCAGCCGGATCGGTTGAACAGGAGGCCGCAGACCTCACCCTCCATGCAGGGCGCCATCTCACACCACTGCCGGCTTCGCACAATTCGTGCTGAGGGAGGAAAAACAGAGAGATTGAATAGGCAAATTAGACAGAGATAGAAAGATAGATAATGTTTACAAAATGTCAACTTTTCAGCAACTAAAATCTGTTTGTTTTTTTTTGCGAGCCAGAAGGTCCACTATGTCCATGTGCTGATGTGTAGGAAACTGTAGGAAATTCATCTTGTCATTGTCAACTTTTGCCTTTTCATATTTCTCTTCAATTCAAATTAAATGGCTTAATCTATTGTTGAGGAAGTAACTATAGTAGGAACTGTTAAATGTGCATAAGCAGTAACCTTTTAATTGTTAGGGCATAGTGCAAAGATTATTTGTGATTTGCTTTTATTACCTTATTCGCCAAGATTTTTAACTGATAACCATTTTGATGTTGATTCAGTGGAGAGGGTTTTAGCAAGGTTTTGATCCCTCAGCTAAAGTTAAAAAGAAATATATCTTTGCATAATAGAAATAGATAGATAGCAATAGAACAGGGCTGGATGGTATGGAATGCTAAAATCAAATGATTTTTGTCAAACATGATTATGTTTTCAAGTAAAAAAAATGCCTGTTAGTATTTGCTGAAAGTCATAATTTTGCAATATGTCCACTGTTTGCCTTAATCACAGTTTACACTGTCTGGTAGCAATTCTACTTTTTGTTGTTGCTTTTTTTTTTTTTTTCCCCGGAATTGGAGAATCAACATTTATCCACCACTATGTTGGAGATTGCCAGAGTGTTCTGTGATGTTAGTGTATGTTTCTCTTTTTTCTCTTTTCAAAAGGTCCCAAAGCTGGGGTTGAAAGCTGGTGACTGCAGAGGAAAAGACAAGCCAGTCAGCGCTGCTCGCTCTTCTTTGGCCTTCAAAGAGGCCTGTCAAGGCTTTGATGCATGTTTAGGGTCACCGTCCTGCTGGAAAATGAATCCTCTTCCTCACAACTTTAAGCCACAAGGGATGGCTGCCTCTGCAGAATAGAGTGGCACTTCTCTCTGGTCAGTAGGAGGCTGATCCTGTGCAAGTCACCAACTGCACAAGAGATGAAGCATCACCACACCTGAATATTCCAGCACCGTGTCTAACTAAAGCTTTCATGCTCTGTCACATTAACCGTGCAGTCCTGTCCTCACATAAGCTCTCGGATTTCAACCATAAAGTTCAAACTTTGACTCATCCCTAAACAAGACTTTTAAACACTCTAGTCTTTTTTTTACATGCTTGGCCTAAAAAGCAAAGAAAGATCTGTTTTGTCTTTGCAGAATTGGTTTGAAAATTGCTTCTCCCACATTAGGACCACAGTTCACCAGTCAGCTTTTGACTGTGCTTTTACCAAATGGACTATTGTGCTCTTTGCTCAATTGGCTTTTTATTTTGGATGCAGTTGCTGTTGTTCTGTCTCATAAAGATGTTTTTTTTTTTTTTCAATTACTGTGGTCACTTCAGGTCTGCCTGCTCTTGCTTTGGTTAAAAATAACTTGTGTGAAACTCTCAGCATGCATTGTACTCTGCCACTTCAAAAAAATGTTTAATTTAGCTGCAACTTGGCTCTGGGATAATTTCCCAGCACTCAGGAGGACAATTTGGCCTCAAACTGCTTTACAAAGATCTTTTGACATTGTTACAAAAAAGTAGAAAACATTTTTTAAAGCTGAAGCACTAGCAGCGGCGACAATAACTCTTACGGGGGCATTTCCATTCAGTGACTACGGGCTATTAGTTATTAAAAGACCAAAGCAATTTACTGTGTAGTCTAATGAGCAAGCATGCATTACTATGTTAATGAAATATTTGTTGTGACAACAATTTGAGAAAACCTTACAAAATGCTGTACCAATTTTCATACAAGCATTTCTCAAAGATCTGAAATTTTTTGATTTGTTTCATTTATAAATAACATTCTCTTGAATAAGAGCCATCATCTGAGTAAAGAAAAACATTTTGATGAATGAAAATAAAGCGCTTGGTAGTGAAAAGCAGAAGGCTATTTAGATACTGGCAGGTGTTCTTCATCTTTATAAAATGTGGGACAGAAGAAAACCTGTGCTGCCTTTATGTCTCAAACATAGCAAAGCAATCTGAATTACAGACTGCAGTTTAAATGATGTAACTAATATTGTACCTGTACCTGATCAATAATGATAGCGGAATGCATTTTCAAAGTAGCCTCCCTGAGCATGGAGAATGTAATGTAAAGATAGAGAATGTAGTACAGAGGAGGAAGCTAATAAAAAAGTGGATGGACATGGTTTTCAATCTCATGAAAGTTATTTGTCAGCTGCAGACAGCCAGCTGTTAGAGCAAGAGCCGCCGATGCTCTCACTCTCTCTCCCCTGCAATCCGTCTGCATGACATTGAATTAGCATGCGCCTGTAGTCGACGCTGATAAGCACTGATTGTTCTTTACACAGTGCGCTAAAGCAACACTGAAAGGTTATCAGCTCTCTGCGGACCTGGCTGGGGCCACCGCTCCCGCCTACCCATGATCCCTCAGGGCAGCGCGTAGTGGAACGAGGTAACACAGTCGGCAAATTGAAAGAGAGGGACTACAATTCATTGAATGTCCACGGGAGAGCTGAGGGCGGCAGAGAGTGAGGGAGAGAGAGAGAGTAAAGAGGTGTGGAAAGGGAGGCCTTGTGACATTTCGCTGTGAGGCAGCCCTGGTCCAAGCCTTGTTAACAGTCTGTCGTTTGAGATTGGTCCTTGGAGTGCCAGACCGCTACTGCTGCTCTGCAACAAAGATCTGTCATTTGGTGGTATTTATCAAGCCCGATGAACAGCACCCACATGTATGTATGCACACACACATACTCACAGCTATTGCTCCGTGGATATAAATCAAATAACCTTGCTGACACCCCCAAAGAAGAGGAGGGTGGCAGTCTGCAATGTGGTTGCCGGGTTCAACAGAACAAAGCAATCCAACCACCTGTCACTTCACTGAGCAGAGCGAGCTAAACAAAATATTAGTCCCCCCCCAAACCAGATTCTGTGCAAAACGGTCATCAATGCTTCACCCTACCCTGTGATTCCTTGATGAACGGGGGAAAACTAAAGCGACTTTGCTCCTGACACAGCAAAATGCCATGGTGAATTTTCATTTTCACAGCCATCCGTCAGGCGCAACAAAGCGTAGATTTATCAGTCACTTGCAGATGTAGTTTTGAGTACATTACAGGGCCAGCAAAACTCAATTTCCAGGGCACAGAATAAAAGCTGAGCTGGCACAGTGGAGGGAGTGCTGACTAACCGTGGAGTGCATCAGCCAACCAACCCGGAGTCGCGGAGGTTGGCTAAAATAAATGCATTTTCAGCTGCTGCCATAGTATCGAGGTACTCCATAGCATGTCCTTGTTACTTTTTCAATGCCATCGATGACAGTTTGACTTGATCTATGATGACTTGATGAATTCTGCGGGGCCATAAGCTGTGCAGCGGTCACGGTGTTTGTTGGAGGAGCGCTCTGGTGATACCGTCGTCAACAAAGACATCATGAATAACGCAAGCAGCATCGAAATGGCATCACTGCAGTTTTACATCAGCCAATCTCCATCCATCAGCCTTATCTCTCTCCAATATGCTTGCACACGCACACACCACAAACATACTTACAAAGCCACCTCCACACATATACAGTCAGTGTAAACACTGTACTTTCAAACTCCAAGTCTGTCTACTGATATAATTTGTTTTTATCAAAATACATCTCTGTGGACTGAGAATTACTGTGGCTGTGCTGAATGAAAATTAGTATATTATCATTCTTCTTATTCTTAAAGTAATTAATGTAATTAATTATAGAGGCATAGTTGCAGTGAAGCAGCAGTGGTAGTTGCAGTAGTACAAGTTACAGTAGCAATAGGGAAAACAATAGGAGAAGCAGCACCGGAAGTAGTATAAGTATAGTAGCATCGACCTGAAAATTCAACCACATGTTCCCTCGGCAGCTTCCAAAAGGGTATTTTTTTTCTTTTCCCCATAGCGCTTTCATAAATTTAAGAAAACCAATACTTTTTTGTTTTTTGAACCACACAACACAGTT
This sequence comes from Myripristis jacobus, assembly GCA_900302555.1. Taxonomy (NCBI): domain Eukaryota; kingdom Metazoa; phylum Chordata; class Actinopteri; order Holocentriformes; family Holocentridae; genus Myripristis; species Myripristis jacobus. Next base: position 41,922 of record OMLB01015003.1, read on the forward strand.
AATGTAGGCTAAAAGCTAACATTAGGCTTAAACTAACTCTAAAAATAGACCTTTTTCATGGCCACCATTTGGACAAAAAAAAAAAAAAAAAAAAAATAGCAGGGTAAACACAGGTGTTACTAATGACAGTAATTAAGGTTCCATTCCACTGCGGTCTAACAGAGCCGGATCCTGCTAGTGTTCATGCTGGTTCCGTGGAAAAGCTCTGCTACACTTAAATGAAACAGAACATTAATTAATGTCAAACATGAGCACCTGTGTTTACCCCATCTCAGTTCAAAATGGCTGCTGTGAAAAAGGTCTGCTGTTTGTGTTACGGCAACGGCACATTGACCAGACCCCCCATACGTTCACTGTAGGAGCTACTCCTCTAACTACTAGTTTACTAGCTAGTAAGCTAGCTAGTAAGCAAGTAGTTAGAGGAGTAGCTAGTACTATCTAGTAAGCTAGCAGCTGGTTAGCTGTCTAAAAATGTGTAAATGTGCAGTGGAAAAGTTTGATAGAAGCTGAGATATAGATACAGAGGAGAGCAAGAGCGTAGGTTAACCTGCTTGATGTAATGATGTGTAGCACATAACAGATTAAAATTTTGCAGCTGTCGTGTCCACAGGTGCAATCTCTGTTGTAGATCAAAGCATCAAACTCTCATGTTAACCATAGATCTTATTTTCTGGATAAATTGAAAACCCTATGGGGAAAAACCAGTGGAGATCTGTCTAGGGAACCTATGGCTCAAAAATGTAGATCACTTCCAGGTTTTAGGACTACAACCTGACAGTCTATTAGAAGTAGAAGTAGCACTAGCAGCAGCAGCAGCAGCAGCAGTAATAGTGGCAGTAATACAATGAGCAGTCAGTAGGCTAGTATGAGTTTTCTGCTGTGTTGGAGCATGGTTTTGTGCCAGCTGAAGTCCAGTTTGCCTGTTTTGCAGTGGCCAAACAGCTGGCTGTCCTGGTCGGGGCAAAGTGTGTCTGGCTGGGTGACTCCTGGGTGGCACGTCCTGTCGCCATCTCTATCAGAATTCCACCCAGTGACTGTGGACGTCGGCTCAGCTGCCAGGGTCCCTGCTGGGCGACGGCTCTGGACCTCCCACTAGACACACATATGACCATCTGTCCCCCAGTACACGGTGCCAAGCCAAGCCCTGCCCTGCCCTGCACAGCACAGCAGAACACAGCCAGAGGGGACAAGGGCGCAGGCCGGAAACTACCAGATTATCCATCAAGCAGCATTAGTTTTCCGGCATTCACCCTTGTTGAAATAAAATACTAGCATAAACATTTTGCTAAGAGAGAACTTGACTTAAAAAGTTATTGAGTCAAAACACACAGTATGTTCTTCCATTTAAAAGGATAAGAGGGCAGAGTGTGGACTAATCCTGTACACTGAAAAAGTATAGACTACAATATATACAGTGAAGCATCATTATTAATATGATCAGAAAGACAAGCCTGAAATGCCTGTTCCTATTGTTCAACATTACTGTATCTGGCTTATTAGATGCCCCACCAGCAAACAATACTAATGAACAAGCTGGAAAACAGTAAAACAAACCACTAATATCGTAGCTCCATATCAAGTGAGCTACTGTCATGGACAAATACAAATATTTGATGTTGCAGTCGGTTAAAACTGAGGCACAGAAAGAGAGAGTGTGGAGAGAGAGGCAGGCAGCTTGCATATATCTTTGCAGCATACAGACTCTTATCATAGCGACCATCAAGCTCCATGTGATTGGTGGTGTTATGTGGTGGCATGGCAACAGCAGGCCAAGGAGAGACGGAGAGAAAGAGGGAGAGAGAGGAGGTGAGAAGATAAGTGAGAGGAGAGAGGCAAGCGAGGAAAAGCTAATAATTCTCCTGTGTAGATTACACCAACACAACGGTAACATACATCATCACAAAAATGGCTCGCGAACACTTCATGGAAAAAAGAACACAAACCAAGCGACTTATTTTTCAAATATCACTGCATTTACGTTTATGTCGTGTGAAATTGTGAAACTAAAAAAAATAAAAGGCTAAAGGTAACAGTGTCTCCACTAATGACGTAATGACAACACTGTTGCTAAGCCTGGAGAATGTATGTCCTCATGGATGGTGGTGGACATACACGGTGGAACCATGGCAGATGATGGATAGAAGGACATTCGGCGATGCCAAATTGTCTCTTCAAACAGCCAGCTGCAGATTGATTGAAGAGTTTGCATAATGTCTTTCTTTGCACATCAACACATAAAGCTGTAATCTGACTGGAAGTGCTTTGAAAGGTCAGCTGAAAAGTAGGAACGTCAACTAACTTGGTGTGAATATCGAGCCAAAAGCAATGCTCCCAGTGCTCACTCCAAAGCCAAACAATGATGGTCAATAATGAATATTTAGAGGGATTTTTTTTTTTTTCAGAATTTCAACATATGGAAAATCTAAAGCAGCATGCATCAATGCTCGCTAGTTATATCATTCAAACTTGTGGCGAGGGAGATATAACTGGTTATCAAAGTTTTTTCATTTTGATCTGTAATTGTAGCACCCCCCTCACCCTGCCAGTGACTGTAATTTCCAAAACTACTCTCAGCGCCGACCACATGATTCCTCTTGCATTAACGAGTGGTATTCTAAAAATCAAACCTCACTGAACAGCAACATTGCATGACACATGTGGCAAAACAGTACACAGTGGTCAACTGCTTCCTTCGCTTTGAGAACTATTGAGTGTGAAAGTCATATGAAACTGACCTTGAGTGATATGACCCAGAGGATAAGCCCATAACAAGACAAGTGGAAAAAATATCCCAAAGCCTCAAGCAGGGAAACAAATGAATAAATATGTTTATAAGTCAGTAACTTGGTTTATATACTGAGAAGGGCAAAGAGGCACTTGTGGGGATACACATCAACACAAAGCACGATGGAATATCTTATGAATTAAAGGTCAGTGAGAACATCTTCACGGTGAAGGCACTCGATCGATCACATTCATATGTAATGTGGATGATTTCCCCTTTAAATCCTGGCGGTGACGGACACCATTTCACTTGTCAGCAGCCGGCCTTTTAAATGGGCCTGCGAGCAACAGGTTCCATCTTTAATGCACTGGCTATTAATGGAGTGTAGGGTGAGGCGCGGCGGGCAGCCAGTAATAATCAATTTCCTGCCGCTGTAATCATAGTTCTCTCTAAGTTAATTAGCATCTGTTGAGCGTTACAGAGAGCCGACTGCAGAGCGAAAGAGAGAGAGAAGTGGGGAAAAGGAGTGTGGACAGCGTGACACTGGTTTTATTGGGTGGCAGGGTCGCATCAGGCCTATTAGATCTGGACTGCCAACGAAGAGATTAGTCATTGCGTGACGTAGTGGACCTAATCACGCATCTGATGCATCCGATTGTGATACTGTGAGATCCAATCTGCATCACCGATGTCATTTCTCCCTCACCCTCCCTCTCGCCTCTCCCATAACTCTCCACTAGGTCCTGTCCAATAAAACGGAAATTGCTCCCAAAAAGAACAACTACAAAATGGATGGGTGCCACGTACTCTCCATTAAAAGTAATGTTTATTCAGCTGTAGTATATTGAAATCACTGGCCAAGGAGGCAACTATTATCAGGCGGCAATTATGAGGAAAACACTGCAATATATAGACGCTGAAGACAAAGCAAAGTTGTTCACCAATTTGCTGGCGTCCCAACGATCGGGTGAGAGAGCCATAAAGCAGACAACCAATACTCTATATAGATCCAGACATTCTGATATGCCGCGGTACAGGGAGAGACACAATGTGATTATTGATTGGGTGGTGTCTATTGAAGCACATTACTAAAACAGCCACATGGAAAGAGTAAAAAAAAAACAAAAAAAAACCAATCGAATGACATCTCTGCTTTTCATGGAGAAAAAGCAACAAGCATCCATCTATTCATTTTGCGACTCTGATTATTTTTGCGGTTGCATGTTGGAGCCTGATTTTCCTCCTGTGACCCAAAAATAACAGCAAAAAGATAGTTTTGACAGTTTGTCAGATTTGTCAGAAATTCACCAACTCGATGTTTATGTGGTTGGCTTGATACAACAGGTAGTATTAAAAACACAGAAATATTACAAATAGGGCTGGGCCTCAAATTGATATTGTGGGGATGACAACTGGGGTCCATAAGATATTTACACAGAGGATATTTTTGATGAACAGTCATTAGGAAGGTGGATATGATGACTGAGCAGATAGAGACAAAAAACAAAACAGCTAAAACAGTCTAATGAGTTCAGAAAATTGCATCCTTTTGCTGTAATGCAGCCTTTAAACCCAGGAAAAGTCATCACCTATGCTGTATCACATTCAGTCACTTTTGGCCACTTTTCTGAAACTGGGTTCTGGTGGCAAAAGCCCAGACGGTCCAGGGCCACATCCACCAGCTCCTCCTGGGGGACCCCGACGCGTTCCAAAGGCCAACTGGGTTACACAGTCCCCCCAGCATGCCCTGGGTCTGCCCTGGGGCCTCTTCCCAGGTGGTCGTGCCTGAAACACCTCCACCGGGAGGCGGCCAGGAGGGTTCCTAACTAGATGCCCAAACTCCTCCACTTGAGGCAGTACCTCTCTCGGCTGCAAACTGGCCTAAAGCATGCTGGACCAGCATGCTTTAGCAGGACCACATCATCTGCAAAGAGCAGGGATGCAATCCTGTGGTCACCAAACCGGATACCCTCCATACCCCGACTGCAACTTGAAATCCCGTCCATGTTGTATCATGAAATTATGATATCAAAATCCCAGACGATACTGAGTCCTCACGATTTCACAGTATCAATATAATACTAATATATTGCCACCATACAATTGTTAATGTTTAGGGTAAAGGCACCTAAAACCAAGTTATCATCTTTTTAGTTATGGAGAAGACTTCACCCGAGTTCACATGCTTTTTTATGATGCAAATTCATAGTATCCCCTCTACTCAAATATGTGTTTTTATAATGTTTATGTCCCCTAAAATGTCTAAGTCTGTGCATGCCCCTAAAATCTGAGATTCAGACATGCATGGTTAGATTATCAACAACCTTTGTGTCACTATAGGACTTCCTGTTTCTGTGAACAAAGAGCTGTCCGACAGGTGTTTTATTTTCAAACAAAAGAAGAAAAACTCAAAATGGCTGGTTGACATGAATAATATTAGCGTAGATGATAAAATACGATACAAGTTACGAGCTACTGTGCAAACTAGCAGGGAGGTGGGTGGGGACTTTTTGAATATTCATAGGTCAGTCCATACATAATGTGTGCAAGGTGTAGAGTTATATCTGAGCTGTTTTAAGACATGGAGGGATATTTTTCATGGAAAAAATATAATATTGATGATCACAGATTATTTTTTAGGGGTCTAATCAATGTCTGGAGGGGAACTTTAATACACAGAACCCATCTATGTTTAGTGTCTTTTTAAATGAAAAGGAATGAATGCTTTCTTGAAAATAGAATTTATTTTTGGATAACTATTACATTAACTATCTTCCTAAAGACTTCATTGTGCATTCATGAACATTACAAAAGCAACACATTACAGTTAGCATATGAATGCCTTATAATATCCTTTACTTATATTCATGCTCACATTGAGCTAATGAAAATATACAACAACAGTATGAGTATGCCTCATAAAGATCTGACCTCAGGCTCACAGAGTGATTGATGAGATAAATAAACCAGTTGATAAGCTTGATGAGATGATAAGAAAAACACATTATAAAGCATTCATAATACCCCGTGTAATGGTAATGTAACACTTTTGCAATGCTCATGAATACATAATGAATTCTTCATGACAACAGAGTAACCCCTTGAACCAAAATTTTCCTTTAGGTTTCCCTTTAAATAGCTTTGTTTCATTTTATATGACAATGGCTCATACATTTCCTATATGTTCTGTATCTGCTGATTGTCACACTGCATTGAAGCTACATCACACTTACACTGAGTAAAATATTCAAACCCAAGATGCCAGTGTTTTATGGCTGAAACAGAAAACATCTCAATTGTGCATCATTTTATGAACATTTCCCTGTAATTCAGCAGGACATGTCTGGTTTGCAAACATTGGGATTTCCATTGATACTAGTTGTTTACCTTGTGGTAATCAACTGCCGGCCGACAGTTCAGCTACATTGACATAACCCTTGAGTCAAACCATCAAATTACATAAGGAAAAAATCCACTGTTCCCATTGTGCACATAAAACAGAACTCTTGCCTGAAATGAAGAGCATGATAAAAAATAAATGAGAAGTTCAAACACAAAAATGCTGTGGGAAGTATCAAAGCTCAGCAGTCTACGCCAGACATTCAAACGTTTTCATGTTGTGGACCCCCAGACAGATGCACATTAGACTACACACCCACATTATAATAAGGTTTGTTCTGGAGGAACACTGGATCACTCATACCAGGCCATCCAGTCACACTAGGAGCTGCCCGGTACAACCACAGCCTACTATAATTGGGCTTCAGTGCTTTGCTCAGGGGGACTCTGACAGCAGCTGTGCAGAGATGGAGCATTCACTTTCCTCACCCACCTTTTCTCAATCTGTTGCAAGATTCAAACCAGCAACCATCCTGTCAACAGCCCGCCTACTTAACTTCTCGGGGCAGTGTTTTTCCACACATGCTCTGTTGTGACCCAAGAGCTTAATTTCACTAATTAAAGGGATAGTTCACCCATTTTGAAAAATGTGATATGATTTCTCTTCCCTAGTAACTACTGTTATCCACTCAAATTGTTAAATAATCAAAGTTTATATTTAAGCAGAACAGTTTTTAAAAAATTATCAATAGTAGAACTATTTTCTTGTGCAGTCTAGGCTCTCTGTGCTGGTCTAAGATAGAGGGAAGTAGATGAAAAGAAGAAGCTACCCACAACATTACCTGCCAGCTATCTTTTAGCACAGGAGAAAGTTGTTATTTTTGTCCTCCAACATGTAAACATGTGTTCAATGAAGAAAACAAATGATAGCAAACTCAAGCAAAGTACTTGTGTCTCTGTGGTGGCTACTGCTCCTCTGGGGCAGAGTGATACAGGAAGTGCAGAAGTTACCGGATCTTTCTGGATGTTGACAACAAGAAAAATACATTTTTAAACAGTAAATTGAGCAAAACTATCATCTGTGTGCACTCATTGGCCGTATGCATATTTTAGTTTTGAAAAGCGACACCGGTAAACCTTACTGGAGTGGATCAAGGAGGCTAATTTTAAGAATGTTAGCTGGGGGGAAGTCCAGCTCAATGTCAGGAGGCTAACCGTTAGCATTTGGAGCATCCAGTCGGTATCCAGCACTCAGTAACAATGAGAGGAAGATAGCACCACTATTGTCCTATATCACAACTAAGGGGAAGTGAAATAATAACAAATTTTTCAAAATGGGTGAACTTTCCCTTTAACACACCTTCACTAGGAGAGGGAGAATTAATCAGTGAAATCTGCTGGTGTGGTGTTTGGCTGGAATGAAAACCCTCAGACTCTTGGCCCTCCGTGGCGCATGTTTACATATATTGTGATTGGGCAGACAGACTCACCATCTACACAGGCTGGCCTTGCCCTTGTGGTTCCGGCGATCTGGCCTCTCCGGCAGGCGCAGCGAGCCGTCTGCCGGGCGATGGTCCGTCTGGGAACGCTGCTATCTCTGTTGAGCATCACTATCTCACAGGTTCCCACCGCCAACTGGCCTGTCGCACACAGCAGGGAGGAACATAGTACACGGCATTAGCATAATGAGACTGTACTGTGGATATTATGCAGTAAAAAATGGTGCTGAAGAGTAACAAGCGGCAAAACATGCAGGCCAGCTGCACAACCGCTCAGAGGTCTGTGTAATGCTCATCAGCTCAGTATTCTAATTCAAAATGAAAAATAGAAAAGAAGGCTTATTGCGATGTCCTAAAATCTCATAAAACAGGGCTGGGAGGCCTCTTAAGTTTTAATGTTAAATACTGCAGGGTTGGGTGCTCTTTGGATTAAAAGGGCCCTTGGTAATCATGTGGAAAATCCAAGACACTGCTAAAAAGCCTTTTTCTATTTGGCTACTCACACTGGTGAGCTAAGAACTATAGCTTTTCCCCATTTGGAAATCTAAGTTTGTTTCCCTGTGGAATTTGACAGTTTTAAGTGTTGTTGTGGTTGTTTTCCTTTGTACAGAATACCCCACATTATTGCTCTGGAGTAATATTAAATTTTAATTTTTTCCCAGCAAAAATGAGTATAAAACCTCAATTTTGCACTCATCTAAAGGGCATGAAACTGATAACTTTTGCATTTTTTTAAATTCAACTATAAAGCTAATATACACTAAGTGTCCACTTTCTCAGGTCCACCTGTACAATCTAATGCAGCTCTGCTAGAAATTCTACCTTTTAACAAACTTTATAATGTTTAGTTTGTCTTGACATTGTGGATAATGTGCCAGTTTAATACTGTGTTTATTATTGAGGTTGTAGTTTGCAGAGGTCTTGTACTGGACTACATTACACTAAGAGGTGTTTCTAATTTTTTTGTCCTCTCTATTGAGGGGGACAGAATACTGGAAATAATAATAATAAAAAAAATAATAATAAAATGCAGTCCAAACATAGAAGTGAATGAACACCTCTATTACTGTGACAAATAGAAAAGCTGAGCATTATAGGCAGCAGGAAAGGGAACTTTATGGCACAACAGTTGGATTGGATTGGATTAGATTGTGCAGGTGGACCAAAAAAAGTGGCCACTGAGTGTATATTGCATAGTGAAATATTTTGGTCAATGCCTAATTTGGATGACATGCCAGCAGCTGTTGAGCACTGGTGACCTACAACAAGCACTCCATTTTTGCGAGACAGCAAATGAAAAATCTTTTCTTAACCTGATGAGCGCCTTGCTAAGAAATCTCTGTGGTGTCTGCGCTATTCTCATCACTGCTATCCAAGCAAAGAGAATTACTTCAGAGTTGTCCGCACATTACAAATTGATGGATAACTCCAAGGCTAGTTTATCAGGGTTTTTTTTTTTTTAGTTTTAAGTTTGTAAGAATGTAATCTTGAAATTAATTACACAATCTGGAGAAAGGGACAACTCACAAGGGTGTTTCAGCAGCAAATGGACTATCTGGGAAATACAAATTTTCCATCTACATTAACATCTGAGAGGGTACATTTTCTTCATCATTTTGACTTTTAAAAGTCAGGGGACTCTAAAGATCTGATAAAACACTTTCAAACTTTTTACTCAACTTTTCCCAAGAAATGATCCAATTTGACTTATGTTCATGTTAAGAGATTCTGAACGATTTACGATGGAAGAGAGGGGGAGAACTTGGTGAATTTGTAGAGGGAATATTCTAACTCATTTCCCCAAACAAATGTGAGCACTATTAAGGCAGGGACGAGCTGCTCTGAAAGTTAAAAGTTTGTTCTGGCTGCTGAACTGAAGCTTGTGCATGGCACTAATGGTAAGTTTTATCAAGTCAATAATCTCCTTATGTGCAGAGCTGAGTCAGACAAACACACTGGGCTCTGCAGCCTCCCCTGTCCAACAGCCATAGGCAGACAATACAATCCAGCAGTAATGATCACAACACCAAGATGTTTTGATGTAGTAAATGAATCCCCTGCGTGGCCTTTTGTAGTTTCCAGTCTCATTTCAACATTTAATGACGAGATAGCGATTTTGTCTAGGAGGCATGTTGGGGAACCTGGGGGAGCAGACTTAATTGTCTTTTATTTAGGTCTACCTGAGGTGTACGAGGAAATGATTACCTGTTATATATGCTCGTGTTTTGCAGAGAAATGAGCTTTATTCAAAGTTTAATTTTCATTGCTTAGGGCTACCCACTGCCTTCAGAAATACTTCAAAAGCACATTTGGAAGAACAAAGGTTTTAATATATGTGCAATACGTTTAATAAATCTACAACACAGTACTTCAAACTGGTTTGGGATGAGCCCACCCGTCCCAGACACCTATTCTTATTTTCACCGGCTCAAAACTGGAGGACAGCACTACCAGGCAGCTACCGGCTCTGCAAAACATTTCGTTGTCAGGCCAATAAAGCAAATAACAAAAAGAAATAATATTTTGCTTCATGACATGTTACCTCATCAAAAGGCATTTCTGTTGGTTCTCCGCTCTAATGAGTTGGCTTCCTTGTACTATTGTGACAATGTGACAGGCCACTGTGCGAGAGACTTGTCAATGTTGGTGAAATCCCTGGGTCCCTCATAGATAAAAGTTAATTAACTGGCATAAATTGCTTGAACTTTAAAACTGCAGAGAAACTTCACACTTTGCTGACTCCGAGTTGCAGAGAGTGATAATTTTGAAATTCTGAAAATCTGAGGGACAGAAAATGATGTTATATATTTTATATGAATTATATGATATGACATTAAGGAATGTATAAAAGGAGGAGGGGACAGTGCATTATGGTCACAGCTTTCCAAATCTGCATTGGTGCCCAAGTGCTGCCTCAAATACTGAAGCCAACAGATTAGGCATGCAAAATCCCCTACAAACAGCTATACCAATGTTCATTGAACTGTGATTAAAAAAGAAAAAAAAAAAACACACTTTACATAATGCTAACTGGGTTTTTATACAATGTGTGCAATTCTAGGGAAATTTGCATAAATCAATAGATCAAGTGTGAACTTTATAACAATATAACAAATTACCGATAATTCCAACACCTCGCTGCTGTTGAAATGTCAATGTTTCTAAACCAAAAATATGTTGTCAACATTAAAACTTATAGCCAATGTGGTGGAGCCTGCGTCAACGTCACTCGACCGTTAACATTCATGCATGCTAATATTGGCTCGTGAGCTACTT
>OMLB01015004.1:5000-17223 GCA_900302555.1 Myripristis jacobus
GTCTTGGTGGATGATGAACTCAGTACTCAAGAATAATACAAACTACAAAAATCCCTCTTTTTAACTGGATTTATCGTCCCATGAATGTAGAAATGCAGTGGAATCATCAAAATTGTGCATTTTCTGATGCTACAATTGTTTTCGATGTCTGAACGTGCTCTTTAAGCTTTCAGTGGAGTCGGCTCCAAACTGAGCTCCACTTTAGAGCCATCAACAGAGGACCAGAACAGCTGTTTTTATATAGTTTCTGGAGCCATGGTGCAAAAGGAAATGTGTGAAAAGTTGATTTTTTTCCCCAACAAGGTGGTATCCCCCACTTTATGTGTATCTAAAGAGGAATAACTCTGCGATGCTATATAATTTTGGATAAATTTCCAATTTGCACTCATAAGGCATTGGATGTAACATGTATGGACCGCATGCTGTCTCCGTAAGTGCACTGCAATATGTCTTAAGTACAAATGAACAAACCAAGGAACACATTTACAAACACGCTGAGCTGAGCTCTTATAGAAATGCTCACAAGCACCTCATGAAGAGCAGGAAACATACATAGTATACCTAGACATACCAAAGCTCACCGTCTTGTGATGGGTGACAGTAAATGGTGCAAATGGCCTAGATTTACGCCACTGGTTGGCGGGAGTTCCTTTTTCTATAAATTTCCAATTCAGCTGGTTCAAGCATAAAATATAGCAGGCTATACTTCAGCAGAAAATACGATGGTGTAATATGACTGTATAATATGTAAGGTGTTGAATGATGCCCGGCAATGCAGGATGGTAAAGCATGATGCAGTGCACTCTCAGACAATCGCCATGGCTGTATTTCATAAAAATCTTCAGGGGAATATTTAAAATAGAGAAAGGCGATCCAGCACAAATATGAATGGCTGACTTTAAACACCTTAATGGCCCTCAGACCAGGACTTGGCAGTGGCTGGAGTCATGAGTAATATCCGTCTGTAAGCAGCTAGTTCATTTAAGAGACTGGCAATAAATGGCTCAAGTGAGGGGGAGGAAAATTGTGTGGTTCATTTTAAACTTGTCCATTTCCTTTGTTTTTCAGTTCCAGGGTGGAAATCGTAAATAATAAATAATAGCCAGTATTTTGTGGTTTCATATTTAGTGTGGCACAACAAGACTGAAATGATAGCAGAAAAAAAAATGTAACCGAATAACCAAATCCAGATTTTAGGTCAGAAGTTCATAGATGTCTCTCTCTTATTTGAAGCCCCGCATTGAAGCTCTGACCTTCTAATCAAAGTCTCCCGTTCTTCCCTCAAGCTATTTTAAAGTCACCAGTGCTGATCCACGTGCAGCCAGCGCTCACTACACTATTTAAAATCTTCTCTGCAGTGACACGTTTTTTATCACTAACGCTAAACAGCATTTGTTCATTATTTTCTCCCCATAGGAAAAACCTCAATAATCTCCATGTTTCCTCTTTTGAGCTAGTCCCTCATGTTTTCTCTAGCATTGCCTGTCCCAACCTTGGGAAAAAGCCCATTTCCTCCTGGCTCCAAGTTCTCCCGCTGAGGGACAGAGGGTGTCCCTAAGTTCAAGCAGCACCCCAGGCGAAATGCGGGGTGAGGAGAACAAGAGGTGGACCAGTGTCAGAGCCAGGCAATACTAACCAGTGTGTGGGAGAAAATTGCAGGGGTTACTGACCTTCCAGGGAAACAAGTAAGGCTTGTGAAAACACACAACAAACAGGAGGCAGATCACAGTCATCATCAGCTTTTGGTTCTATTATGAAATTTGCCTGGTTTAAATTCCCTGAGGGTCACAGCACAGATCAGCAAGACAAGCTCAGCGCCCAGTGAGCATATTGTTAGTCTATTGTCCATTTGGATTTTTGGAAGTTTGAAATGAACAATAAAATAAAATGAGACAATGTCATCACTGTCATTATCAGCATTACTGCTATGATCATGGGTTAGAGTTGGCAAAATAATCGTCAGTATTGCAATCGTCATCATCATCATCATCATCATCATCACTGCCATAGCCATCAAATATTTGTGACATTAATCACACTCACATTATCTCCTCATCAGTGTCTTTCTTACATCTCCTGAGAATTCATGTAGAATTAAAGCAACATGACAGTGCTAACTCTGACTCTAACTCTAAGTGTGTTAAATGTTGCCTTATACAGCTGAAATTTTTACATAAAGCGTACATAACTCCAGAAAAGGCTGACCAATCCCAGTTAGATTTGTGTTGGCACGGTTGTGGTGAGGGGGTTACATCGATCCATTTACTTTGGCACCGTCCCGCAGTGAAAGCATTTTGGTGTGAGATTTTGGAAATTTTTGGTCACATGCTTTCATGTCAATATTATTTTGTCTCCAACAACACGCTTGCTTGTGGGAAAAGCTGAACATATATGCAATCTAAGCTGGGCCAACAAGCTGTAGAAATGGCACGTCTCTGCTGAAAGAATCATGTTAAAGAATTGGAAAATAAAAACAAAACAAAAAAAAAAATCATGTTTTCATAAGGACAGGTAGCAAGAAAACTTTGGAAAGAGCTGCCGATGCAAAAATGTAATTGTACATGTAAAATTCAGGGACGTACAGTAGCCATGTTGTTCCTAGATCCAAGTGATTGCTCCTAAGTTTAATAATATATCCTTATCCATTTATTTATTTATCTAAACAAAATGATTTACAGTCCATGATATGTTATTAAGGGAAGATTCAACCATAACACACATATACACTGTTTAAACACAAATATGCCCGGTTTATCTTGCAGTACTGCTTTTTTTTTCTAGTTAAATGTCCTTACAACATAAGTTCCTGTTAGCCCACCAAAATTACGGCGACATAATTCTGAGGAAATAGAATCTAAGACGTTGCTGAGGGGATGGAGGAGAAAAACAACTTGGGCGGCAGCAGCTCCTTCAGGTCTGGAATAAAACTTACATCCACAGACAGCACAAATTTTCTGCTCCATCGTTGCTGCATTGTGTTGTCGCTCTGACCACGCAAACAAAATATGTAGCAATGGAGCTAGACACCCAAGTGTGGTCGTCAGAGGCAGAGTTGGTTTGTTAGATGACTTAAAAATGAATGCATGATCAAACTAGCATCAGTTGGTATTTATTTATGCTTAACTGTTGGCATTTTCCAGATACTTCCACATGATTTATCTCCTAATCAGAACTATCAGAGGTTTCAGAAAAATAAAAGATTTCTTGTTGTAGCTATGAGTTGGGTGTTCAAATGAACGCTGTTTGTGATGTGAACATGGCATAAGAAACATGTTTCCTTATTCTGTCGTGCAACCTTCAGCCAACCACTGACCTCCACTACACATGAGCTCCACCCTCAGAGCTGTCAGTAACGGTCCTGATCGCAATGAAACCAAAGAGTCAGAATATGAAAACACCTGGAAAAAATTGTTCCTTTAAAGTACGCAAATTTGAATGGATTTATGTTAATTTTCGCTAATGTACATGCAAGTATCCACAAAATGAAATTACCTACTGTATGCTTAGCAACTTTCAGTTTTCACAGTGCAGTTTTATAGATTTTTTTTTTAATGTGAATGTGAGTCATATTAGCTTTGACTTCTAAGCCACTGAAGCATATTTTGTGCACTTTTATGCCACAGATATTTGTGATGGACAAAAGTCAAAACTGGGATGGTATGGTGCTTTAAAGGGCCTAAAGTCATTCAACTATTGTCATTCTCACCTCAGTGCTCTATGAATACAATTCAACATGGTATAAAGTTTGTAATTTCCACTCCACTGCAACTTTTCAATCCATGACACAGCTTTAACTCTTGTATCTTAAGGAGTGTGGGGTTGGGGGAGTACAGAAAAGCTGGCTCTGACCCCAGCTGTCAGTGGATAGCTTCTACCTTTACCAACAAAGTGAATCTGTCATGGCTGCAGAGTGCTCCCTATAACACTGTGGCCGATGAAATGGCCTTTGTACACAGAAACACTTTCCCCTAAGAGTTAATCTTGCACAGGATGGCAGATGAAAGCAGTTAAATCAATACCCTTTGGGACATTAGTCCACAAGTCAACTTACTCATTATATGAGAGCGCAGACACCGAAATCATCCATGTGTCAGTGGTAGATCACTCATTCCAGAGATCCACGCTAATACTTTTGGTTCGAGTCACCTTGAATCACTGCTAGCATTATCTCAAAAGTGAAGGAGCTAAGCGATAAATGTCATGTCACTTTAGATGAGCAGCACAATCTGGCAGTTCTGTGTAGGGTGATTCTAATTTTTACACATAATATGATCAAAAATAGTGTTCTATTCTGCTAGGCACTGCATTTCCTGTTTTTTTTTTTTAAGTGTGTGTGTGTGTTTTTTTCATGTAAGAGGTGAACACAGAAGGCAATGAAAGACTTAGTTTAGCTAAAAATCCCTGTACAGAGGATGAATATAAGGCTGCTCACCTGAACTTACATTGGCTGCATCAGCTGTAATGGCTATACAGTTTCCCCTGTATAGATGGAGCTCCACTTAACCTTTATGAAAATCAAGGCTCAGTTAACTCTGCCATGTCAAGACCAGGAAGAAATATTGATTTTGATATTGATATTGATAGTGAAAAATGGAGAAACTCAAGGCAGATAGGGAGTTAGTGGACATGTGTCAAATTCAGACCTTGTTCAATTCTGTGCTAGTGATTTTTTGGAGTTTTTGTGGTGATTTCCCTACCAAAAGGCAATTGACTTGGGTTTAAACACATATATGAAAAATAAAATATCAATCAAATCAAACATCAATTTGATCAATATCTGTAAGCAGTTAGAGAAGGAAAGACTGTGACTTAGACACAAACAAGAAGCGACTGTACAGGTTACATTCTGAGCAACAGTGTCTTTTATGCAGAGCAGGGATTGGAAATTATGTTTACAGTCTGTTTACAGGTTTTGATTCCACCCAAAGAGTGCAGCAGGTGATTTCTCTGATTAATTTCCCCTCTCTGGCTGTAGGTGTGGTCATCACTGAAATCACTTGGTGTAGTTCATACCCTCCATAATGCTCACAATGCACATCCTTGACCGACAGTGTGGTCTAGACTAGAATATTTAAAAAAAAAAAAAAAAAAAGATTTAGTGGTGGCAATATTGCCTCATAAATGGAAAAACAGGAGTCTGGAGTACATGTCTACAATTCCCAACTAGCAACCCTTGGTGCTAAAAAGAGTTTTCCGTAGTTACCTCTTGGCTAACATAGGTTAAAAACATGAAATGATTTTCCAGTGTTACTTGAAATTTACTCAGACAAAGCTGAACAGCAGTTGCACCAGATTTGTTTGCTTTGTCATTGCTGCAGTTCTGCTGTAGTGTAGCCCAGTGCAGCGGTGCTGGCTATATTCCTGTGGTTACAGTCTGAACTAGTTTTGGCCAAACCTGTTAGTGAGTGTAGTGTGTCATAAAAATCATTTTAGATTATTTTTTTCATGTCAAATGATTTAAGTGTCAAGAAAAAAACACCAAGACAGATTGCTAACAAGGTGAAAGGGATTGTATTGCTGATTCCTTAGTTCCCCTAAGGGAACACAAACACACGCGTACACACACACACACACACATCACATACACACTTCCCACTGGAAGTGAATCTGATCTGCTAGACTGTGGTGACATATAAAATGCTCCCTGTGGCATGTGCTTACATGGTAGAGCTGACCTGCAGCCACTTGAAGGCACTGATAGAATGCACATGTTTAATCTGTGGAGGTCAGCTGACCAAAGGACATTAAGGCTATCAACACGCTCCACATTATTACACATCACTATAGAAATAGTGTCAAGCACACACTGTATGGTTTGAATGTCTGATGGTTTGAGGGTGTGTCTGCATATAATTTAATTACTTACATCTTGCACATTCATAAATTAAAAATTCAATTTGCAGATAACTTGAAATAGAAAATGTCAGAGTGTCAAATAGAAACTTGAGCCATCATTGTGGCATACACCAGCAGATGCCTGCATGGCACTACTGCCCAGTGAGGGATTAGCAAAGAAGATTTCATCAGCAACTGGGCACACAGTGTGATTGAGGAGGACAGGGGTTGAAAGACAAATTTTGCCAAAGGCCAAGATTAGACAGTAGTGTGATGGATGTTCCACTGCTTCTAATGAAGCTCCTGTCTCACATTAGCCTAGGGTGAGGGAAGCAGGGAGGGAGGAAAAGAAGGAAAGGAGGCTGAAAAGGGGGGCCGGGGGCACTGAGTTATCTCATGCTAACTTAGTTAGCTGATAGGCTCCAGGGATGCAGGAGGAGAAGGGTCAAGACCCCTACCAGCATCCCCCTAGGGACCCAGGCACAGAGAAGTCAACATTCCTGAGAAACTCTGAGACCTGCCTCCCCTAGAGAGATGGAGAGATGGCAGAGAGAGCAATAGCAAAGAAGTACAGCGAGAGAGAGAGAGAGAGAGAGAGAGAGAGAGAGGGACAAAGAGAGAGCTTGCATGTTCTTTCCATTTACCTTCCTCTCATAACAATGTACACACACACAAAACCACTACTGTGCATGTACTAATACAAATTCCAGCTCTTCTACCCTCTCATGCATTACTAGTGACTCATAAACTCACAATGACCCATGCACACTCATTCCTGTCATTTTTTATGAAATATTTTTAGGCAAACTCCTAAAATAGCCTTGTGTTGCTCCTCTCCTCTCCTCCCCTTTGCTTGCTCATTGCCAGTGCAGCGGTGGCCGGCGCCTGCAGAAGTCTGAGGAGCAGGAGGAATTCTGATTAGTTGTCTGGCAGAGAGCCACCATCACAACGCACAAGACGATGTCAGTTTTATCACCTACATGCACATGTAAAAAGCATTTTCATAACTTGTACCTGTATTTGTTTATGAGGCGCAGTTTCAAGAAAATGTACATGTGTGCACAGTTGATCTAACACTATATTTTGCAGCTGTGTCGGTGTTTTTGACAAATAGCGCGGATGCAAGGCCTTGATGCTCACATTATCCATCAACCGAGTGTTAGATGCTCACCCTGTACGGTTGATCCTGGAACTGAGCCCAGACTTAGGCTGCCTCTCCTCTCCCAGAGATCTGTGTGGTGGCTGTTGACAGTCTGGCAAGGTCTCAAGAGCGCACTTGAGAGCAGCCCTATGACTGTGGGCAGTTGCACATATGGGGGCTGTGCTGTCCAGTTCTCCATGAGGAGGAAGCGGGAGGGAACAGCTCACCTGGAACACAGTAAAGCCATGTCCACACTAAAGCAGATACATTTGAAAACTCCCTGTTTTCATGTGTCATCCACTCTACAACCTGCTAATGTTTTCAGGCTATTTTCCATGACCCCGCTGGCCACACTGAAACCCCAAATCACTTAAAGTCCTCCACTGAGCATGCACAAACCTACATGCATGGTCTGCACATGCTCAATAGTAGACTAGGGGCTAGATCACATGAATGCCAGAGGGGCAAAAAGCATAATTTTGGTAGGCGGAAAACGTCAATGTAGCGTGGGGAGAATGATGTTTACTCTGCTTAGTGGTCTTAGACATCAAACCCCCAGAAAACACATTTAATTTCTTTCGCTTCCTTATTTTCTGTTACTGCTAAACACATGAGGAATAGAGTATGAGAGGAGGGGATTACATTGCTCACATTTTCAATAGCTGGGGGCTTTTTTCATTCCTGCTTCTGAATGACAAGCACGGGGCATGTGCATGTAAAATGTTAAAGGTGGTCACATCTTGTAGTGTGGATTGGGCTGCCCTCAGGCCCTCTGGACACAACATATTTGAACGTCTGCAGAAGATTCAGCTGATGCAGTGTAAAGGCACTTTAAAAGAGGTTGTCCAACCTCACAACTGAATCCCCATCACTCCCCCTACTGTACAGAAAGCACACAAGGCTCAGAGGAATTTCACAATTTAAGCTGCTGGTGGGTTTGATCAGAACTGTGAAATCAGTACTTTGAAATACATTGGCAAAAAGGAGACAACCAGGACCATATTACATGCAACAGTTGTTTGCAAACACATAGTCCTCATCCTCCAGCTACATGTGTGCATCATTTGTTTAAATGGCCACAAGCAATTGTAAGAAGAAAAGCAGATCAGAGGGGCAGCGCAGAATCACACAAAAATATTATTGTTTTGGTTTCCAAGCCATCTCTCCCAGTTCAAAATGAGTGCAAGCACCAGAAACAACGATCCCTGCCTGTTCTTTACAGTGGACATGTTTTTGGCCTGTGTGTAAGCATTTGTCTATTTTCATCAGATCTAATTCAATGGAGCTTTGACAGCCCTCATTCTGCTCTCAATCCCGGCTTGTCATCCACATCTTGCTGTTGACAGCCCACACTGCAGAAAAGCGCCCCAAACATTTAGGAATGTATGGGAAATGTAGCTTCTTGGAATGCCAGTGGCAATCATTGCCAGCCAACAAAGAAACAAGAAGACAGACAGTTACAAGCCCTCACAAAGCTCCAGACCAATGCAGTCATTGTTAGAGCGATCTCAATCACTCATCGATAGCCCCCCTTTTTTTAACATTTTGCATACAACTGTGGGTCATGTGCAGTGAGAGAAAGTAAATGTAGCATTGCCAGGAACAGCACGGTGACGTCTCCCTGCTCTGAATGGGATCCATGCCCTCCAGACACCCCCTGTCTGGGCTGGAACCCTGCAATATCTGGCAGTGGTAGTTGGTGTGCTCAAGGGGTGGAAGGACATTCAAACTTTCATCGTTGGTTAAAAATAGCCCGCCCCCACTCTCGGACAAAAAAAGGGGGCCCTGCTAATAATCACAGCTCTGTACTAGCTGTCTGAAGCATCTGGTCTGAGAATGTGTCATTTTTTAGGAGGGGCCTGGGAAACTACGGACACCATGCTTGCTGCCCAGAATAAGAACCATGGGAATGATTGAAGGGGGCTTTTTTCTTTCTTTCTTTCTTTCTTTCTTTCTTTCTTTCTTTCTTTCTTTCTTTCTTTTTTTTACGTTGGCCACTAAACTAGAGCTAGACACTGTCTCCAGGATTGCACTGCCCTCCTGGTTGCCTGTTGGCTGCTTAGCCAGGCGTAAGTCACTCAGCGGTGAGTTTTCCAGACACACATGATTTTCTGCTAACACATAAATGACAGGGGACATGATCAGCAACATGTCAGACGTCAGGGTTCGGGTTAGGTCTAATGTCATCAAGTGAAAAGGTGTGCTTTCTTTGTGCCATGACTATCTAAATTAATAAAAATAAATATGCGATTAACTACCTGTACTATTTTTTCTCTGTTTGAGCACATGCCTGGTGAACCAAATGTGACCAAGTTAACCAATTAGGACCTCTTTTTCTCTTTCTCAGTGAGACATACATTCATCTTCTTTCAGTCAGATCATGTTCCCTAGACTTTGGGTTTGCTTGAGCCATAAGTCAGGATTGATCAGTCACTGTTTTAACTGTGCAGCATTGTGGCCAAAGAATTATGATGGCCTCTGTCTGCATTAACCATTACAGAAGCATATAATATCCAAATAATAGCTGTACCACCTATCTGATGGGGTAAAAACTAATGAATGAACAAATGAAACCAAGTGATATCTCACTATCCACTTAATCAATTTGCTCTGCATGTGACATCCAAACTCAGAATATGATGCCTAGAAAACCCATAAAATAGTGCATTCATTTGCTCAATTGATATATTGTTTGGAGTGACATGGCAATAAAACCGCACTTAAAGTATTAGCACCACTATTTCAATATTATGTGGAATGCAACAGGTGCACTGGTGTGAATTGTCCCAGGCAAAAATGTTGGACAGCTATATATCACCTAGCTGAGGAAGAGAAGCTGTCGCTGGCGCCGTTTACTTGGCTAACAATTAGCCTTTATAACAGACAGAGGTGTTCATGGGAGACAAACTGGTTAATAAGTATTGTTGGACAAGGACTTGTCAAGAGAAGGCCTCTGGAATTTAACCTGACAAGGGTAAATCACAGCAGACAATCCTGTCAAATTCTGTGACTGAGGCATTCATCATTTTGTGCTTTGCAGGATAAGTAGCCTACTGTTATTCCAGTTCAGCACTGAGCAAAATGTACTGCTTTCAATGTGGTGTTTAAATAAATGTAGCTTACTTTCCATCGTTAAGTCGTTCAGGCCTGTCCCACATAGTAAAGTCCAACTTGTGCGGCTCAGAAAACAATGACTAAGTTCCACCAAGGATGGGCCAGGGACCGAATGAGATCAATTCAGGGAAGCTCTCACTTGTTTTGACATAATCTTCCCATCACAGCGGTGTGTGTTTTTCCATACTGATGCAGTGGCTCAGTCCTTCAATACATTTGAAATATATTGTACAGTGGAGTGACCATTAAGTCTCAGTGGTACAAGAAAATTGTTATTTCAACCTATACTATCTATCGCGTTTGTGACCAAATGTCTTTGAAAATCTTAGAGAGAGGTTCCAGAAACAAGCCAAGTCCTCTGTCAAGTCCTTTTGTTTGTCTCTGCTCTTTATTCTATTCTACCAGCTGTGCCATCTGAGAACCGAACCACTGTTGACAGAGGATAAAATGTTCAAATATGTTCTTAAAAAGTGTCGAATGCTTATTAACAACTAATTCCAAATCCTTAAACACAAATTTGTTGAGAAACCCTCTCACATCACAAGAACTGACACTGAAAAATGAGCAGGCGCAGAAGCTTTGCTGGCCTGGTTAGTGTCTGTCCTGAGACCGAGCACTTGTCCTCAGTCATGTGTGTCTGACTGTCTGACCTTTATTGCATTAGAAATAAATCACATATAAAGTCTAAATGTGTCACCCAATAGTTAGTGTGTAACTACAAACAGAGGATGCAGAGGACTAAGAATTGATTTAGAAATGCTTTCCTTACAATAATGCGTTTTTGACTCTACTTATGAAGCCTGTTTTCTTTTTTAGTGTCAATATACACTCTTAGAGAAATTACTAGTCGAAATCATCACCACAATCTCCAGTGAATACTTCATTTGTCATCACATTTACATCTTGATTATGTTTTAATTTCAGTTTCTGTTGAGTTTCAGTTGCTACTTTACAAACCTGATTACTTTTCCCTATTGATTTTGATAAACCTTACTACTAATTTATTTGCACTCTTGCATGTCAGAAACAGTGCAGTGAGGGCGCTCCCTCTGTGTGTGTGTGTGTGTCTGTGTGTGTGTTTGTAATCGTGTGCCCACTTACTACCAATCAAAGCTCCATTACTACTGTGTTTTAAGGCATTAGAGATGTCAACATTGTTAAGGCATGTGTATTGTTTTCTCAGTCAAGGAAAATTAGAAAATGAATTCCTTTGGGCTGAAGTGGAGTGTGTTCATGTGGGGGGTAAGTGAGGGCGGTATGCATGTGGGGGTCAGAGGGTGGGTGTCTGTGCGTTGAGGGAAGGTGGCGGTGGAGGAGGGGTTGGTCAAATTGTGCTCAGTCACTCGCTGGCAGACCATTTTCACTGAGACAGCTGAATTGTGGGAAAAGAGGAAGCATGGTGGCTCTGCCATTTGTTTTGCTTATAGCAGCCTCCCAGCCAGACATGCTGAGTACATACTGATTAAAGACACAAACACGCACTTTTCTATCAGACACGTCACCATGGCTGTTACTGAAGAAAAAAGAAAAATGAATCTTGAAGGCTGTGGCTTGTGGAGACTTTGTGATTCACAGTATTTGACAGGATGTTGTGGTACAGGTATGAAATTTAAAAAAAGAAGCATTTGGTAAAAGCCTGACATTTTCTCTTAGCAAAGTTGGCAGCCTAAATCATAGTGTGTACAGTGTGTGCTCACGTACTAGTAGCTATTGACCTTGTACAAAGCCCCTCTCTCTCTCTCTCTCCACCCCCCTTTTCCCCTCCTCTCTCTCTCCCTGGCAAGGAAATGGCAGCTTGAGCCCAGTGCAGAGCAGTTACGGCATTAGGACAACAGAGGCGTGGCTGGTCTTAAATGAGGGGACAAATTGCAGTGCAACGAGGAGGACCAGCAGTGGTTCAGTGGCACATGGGAGGTGGCCCCCTGAGCAGGTCAGGGGGGTCAGGCCCGCCCCCCTGCTATGTGGACAGGAAAGGTGTGTGCGCGTGAACTTTTGCCTTGTCCCGCTCAGTCCATCATCCAGCAAATGGAGCACATCAGCCACACAGCTGGGGGAGAGTGCGGGGCTGGGAGCAGTTTGTGTGTGTGTGTGGGTGTCTGTGTGTGTGTGTGTGTGTGGGTGTGTGGGGGGAGG
>OMLB01015004.1:18385-46824 GCA_900302555.1 Myripristis jacobus
GGAGTTCAGGCCCAGCCCTGCTACTCAACTTGAGTTTGATCCCAGAGGGAAACCTTAAGCAAATGTGCATGCATTGCAAACACATACAGTACACACACACACACACACACACACACACACACACACACACACGCACACACACATGCAGTCACTTGCACACGCATGCATGCACACAGTTAACATGCACACACAACAGTTATGCTGTGCACTTTTTTATCCTTACTTGTTTTTATATTTATATATTGCAGACATGCATGTGCACACAATTACACATGCATACACCTACACATACACACTTGCACATACTTACACACACACACACCCTCACACACACACAAATGCAAATGCAAATGCAAACAAAAGCAATACTTAAATAATTTCTGACATTACTATAATTATGATAGTCCATTCTGTGCCTATTCTGAGAGTCAGGGTAAATATATAGCTGGCTAGCTTGCTGTACTTCCTCCCAATGGGAGTTTAAAAACATTTAGAAGAACATTTTAGATTTGAATATTTCAGGATATGTTTATTATTCCAGAATAGCTGTCAAGATATTTCAGTGTGTTTCCTCCAACGAGTAGCCTCACCACACCGCTATGGTTATTTATAGTTTACTCTGAGGATAGCAAGTTCAAATACTGGATTTTCTCTCCCCCAAAGTTGCCATTAGTGGCAACTTTTTGACGACTACTAGTTAATTTGATTGAGATGGTGATGAACATTTATTGTATGTGTGCACTAAATTTGCAGATCATGCTTCCTGACTATATTTGTTGTTCCAGGATACAGGATACTAAACAACATTGGCTTTTAATGTGTCTAGACTACTTGCAGAGCCAGGAAGAAACTTGGAAACAGCCCCAGTTCTAAAGCTCACTGGAGCATAAAAAGAGTCTTCTGTTCTGTGTGGATGACTTGTGAGAATCAAAGTACCAAGTAGTTTTTGCTCTATAACTGATGATAAAATGCACCCTTGAGAATGGGCATGAGAGGGCATGAAGGGGTATAGCAAGAGAAGATTAGGGATTAGAGATTTCATCATCGATTCAGTGCAAGTTAATAGTAAAACAAGTCATATCAGAATAAAATATGCGTTATAAAGTCAAGATTTGTGATTATGTGTTTGTTATAATGGTGCGGTCATCTTTTCTGATATAGTGAAACATCGATGAGGATAATGTTAATTAACTGTGTACACACAGCCTTTTCAGTCAGACATTCGAATACAAAAGGAACAGCCCTGGCACTTTTACAAAACTTAGTTGTGAAATGTAGTCATGTAATCTAATTAAGATGTGACTAAGTGGCTGGAATATTGAAGGGAAAAAGCCACAGATTTTGTCAATCTCTACGATTGATTTAATTAACTGCAAATCTCTTGCTGTGACCCCTGTAATCCTGTTTTTTTGCCTTTTTTTCGCCCGGTAAAAATTAAAGTTTAACTATAAATAGAGGTGGATAATGCAGTTGACCCGAGGGGTTAATTCTCAGGCTTTTGGATGCTTTCATCCCCTGGAGGCCCCCAGTCCATACTCTCCTCAGGTTACATTACCATGAACTCGAGAACCACCACAAGGAAATGAGTTCATATGGAGAAATGAAGCCAGGATTTGGTCTGCTCGGGCACCTTTGTAGACACTCCCGAGATGAGAGGCCGGGAACAGGCTGGGCCTAAGTCCTGATTAATACGCCAATTCCACGCTACGTCATGAGGTCAGTGGGAATCCACAGAGAGAGAGAGAGAGAGAAATCAACTGCTAGACATGGAATAAAGGGAGTGAATTGTTGAATGGACTACAACAGACGTGATCGCTTTGTTTGAACGTGTAGTAGCCTTCCCGTTTCAACACCTGTCAGAATGAGAGACAAACCTACATGGGAGAAGAGAGAACTTTTATTAAATATCTCAATTAATACCAGATGAAAGGGCTTGTTGAGTGCACCACTATAAGCTGTGTCCAAGCACACAGGGGAGCTAACGCCTTTTCTGACTAATTGCTCCTTTACATAATCCTAAAATGTTTTTACATAATCTCAAATAATGTTTACACATGAAAACTCCACAGGATTAGTGTTATAGAGTACTCCACGGTGCCAGGATAAATATACATTTTATGCTACGGGCCCAACCATTTCAGAATTCATCATTTAACTACCACATTTGTCCACTTAATCAAAATACAGTTGGATAAATAGATATATGTGTGGCCTGAGTGCACATACAGAAGTCAAGCAGCAGATGACAGGTCAGTTAGCCCCAGCCTTTACTTCCACTATTTATTTGCACATGTTGGTGATACTTGCAACCTGGGGCCGTTACATTTATGTCACGCTGATAGGCTATGCATCATGCCCTAACAATTACGCACATCCACATACACACACGTTGAACAAACTCACATTATACAAACAAACGCACATGTATGCACAGCCAAACACGGGCGCACACACACACACACACACACACATACACACACACACAGTGCTGATTGCCTAAGCAGCTGAGCTAGGCTGAGGTCTGGAAGCCCCACTGAGAGGGCTGCTGTGATGAATCTGAAGCCAGAGGAGCCTCCTGGGGTGATGGGCTGCAGGAAGAGGGCCACTGAAGATTCGTTACTGAGGGTGTCAGGTAACATGTGGCTATCCTAGGTTCTGGGTAGGTGCAATTTTTGGGAACTCTGTTCAGAAGTAACACACTTGCAGTCGCCTAGTCGAAACAAAGGGTGAATGCTTTCCGTTAGATCATTTGTCTTGTGCTGGATCGAGGCCTGCGCTGTACTACCTCACGGAGAATTAATACACAATAGTTGAGGGAAATATTCTGCACGCTGCATGGCCAAGCTTTGCTCAAACTTGCAGAATTTTATTTTAAATTGTAGTGGAGATCTTTGGGTTCCCAAAGATCTATGTTCTACTCATTTGCAGGGAAATGTGTATAAAATAATGCACAAGACATCTAGATATTGTCTATTTAGTGCAATGATGTAGCCATAAAACAACAATATCTTGGGTTTAAGTATTACGCTCAATATAAGTGTGATGTAGCTTCAATGAAGTGTTGCCAATTTTGTAAAATATGGAGGAAACTATTTTTTCTAACTTTGCAACCACTTAAGGGGAATTTTTTAGGGTAAATCACAGCTCAGGGGGTTAAAATCTGACATAAAATCTTCTCTCTCTCTCTCTCTCTAGGGTGTTTGATATGTGTGTGTGGCCTCAGAGAGAGCGGTCAGACCCAGCATAGCAGTGTTGCAAGAGTCAGACTGTGAAAAAAAATCATGTCCAATGCTGACTTTCCACAACATTGCATCGAGCTCGAAAGATAACGACTGTTCTCATGATGTCAACCTTTCAATAATGACCATCTCCAGTTACATTTTCTACACACCCCTTTACAAAGGCTAAAGTCTTACTCCATTGCAGAGTGTCATGCAGAGTCCTTCTAACAGTGCGTATAGTGGCTGTACAGTGTGGAGGGCTGTCCCGAGCGGCCCTTGCTCCTCACAACTCCACATCCCCCCCAAAAGCCTCTCCTCTGCCTCAACACCCTGCAAAACCCCCAGTGCATGCATTAATCTTGTACACCCGGGAGGGGAAAATCCAGCAGCTGCCAATGTAGTCCCACCCAGCAAGCTCTGTCCCAGGAGTTCTACTAATTCCAAGGTCATGTGGATGTCTCGGCCCCTTTCCTCTCACCCTGTCCCCTTTACCTCAGCCGAGAGGGGGAGAGAGGATGTGAGGGAGAGTGACAGAGGAGAGAATGGAAGAGGAGGGGAAGGAGGAAGAGGAGGAGGGAGAATGTGAGGCTTTCAAAAGTAGCTCTGTCACAAAAGGGTTGGACGTTCCCTCACACAGCACATCTGAGAGATTACTGAGGTGTGATGCAGAATGCACGTCACTCATCTGTCTGGAGTATGGTTGTGCAACTGTGAATCCACTCCAGCGTGTGCTCTGGTTGTTGGAGGAAGGGGATAGGAGAGGCCTGGTGCTATCTTCTGGCATCTCTCCATCTTCAGTGATTGAATATTTCATTACTGGAGCCCGGCCCCCTCCAGTACCACACATTCCTAAATCTCCCTCCTTTCAGTGACCCCTCTCAGGTGGCAGAGGCCCCAGAGACAGCCAGAGGAGGTCACATGGCCTCTATTAACCTGATTCCACACACAATCCACCGGAGACGCAGTGGCTCACCCAAAATGTGTTTTGCTTTTCCAAGGGTGTGAGAAAAGTCAGAAGAGTCATGGGATACTTATGTCCTTATTAAACGGATGACATGCAAACTGTCTACTTGCATCACATTTATCTGGTTAAAACCTTGCCATGATTCTGTTTTATGTTTTGCAAAACTGAGCATTTATCATGAATGCATATGCAACAGTTGCATGACAGAATGAAAGTTGATCCGTTACTGTTGAGTCATGGCCATGATATTGTACCAGGAAATTAAAAACAGAATTCCCTGTAAAATTTACTGGCAGAGGTATGCAACTTTAATCCTGTCTCTATTAAAACTATCTACGGTAAATATGACACATACACACACATGCACACACACACATACACACACACACACACACACACATACACACACACATACACATACAAACAAACACAAACACACAACAAATGTACAGTAATAGATGTTCTGCTCACAACTCACAAAGAGAAATATCACTGTCATTGCAGTACATGCTGACTCATGCTAAGACAGTTATGAAGGATACAGGAAATATCACATATGACATATTACATTTAACAATTTGGAGATTTTTTTTTGTTCAGGCTCCCATCTCTTAGGTCAGAAGTGAAATTCCAGAATGACCTTAGATTCCCCTCTGCTCTACTCAGTGGAGAGGAACCTAGTCTCGTTCTTATGAGTAGTATTCACAAAGGTATGTGTTTACTAGGCTTCTTTTCAATGAACATTACAAATTAATTCTCTCATTTTTTCCAGTTCTGTTGTGTATCTGTTACTTGTCTGTCTTAATCTTTCTCTCATCGCACTTAATCAAAAGACTTGGATGAAAGCACACACGCAAGTGCATGCACTCACCAATGCCAAGACATATGGAAACACAAATATATAAATACACTACACAACAGCCTAACCGAGGGTTGTAGGCTAGGAATCTGGCTGGGGTATAGTTGTGCAACCATGCATCCCACTTACTGTTCCCTCTGACTCATCATGTCTGTTCAATTAAACAAGGGTTAGCCTGATCTGTGCACTGATGTCTAGCTCACTGCATGTGGCCAAAGTTGAGGAAGTCAAATTTAGTCAGATTATGAGAACAATGTCACATCTAAGACCATCTTTACCAAGGCTTTCAAGCTTAGTGTATGTGTCAGAGAACCTAGACACATTCAAGGCCCATACACATGTAAAGAAAACCAGAATACTTTTCCAAAATGAATTTCATGTGGGGGAGAGATTGCAATTTTATCGATGCAAAGTCATCGCTAACAAGGGAAAATTCTACAACACTATGCTCTACACCTAAGGTAAGGACACAACTATATCTAAAAAAGAAAGAAAGTGTACAGTAAACCTCTCCAAATACTGTGAACTAAGATTAACCCTCCTATTATGTTTGGGGTCAATTTGACCTCAGCCAATGTTTAACGTCTCTAAATGAATGATTAACATCATTTTTTTTGCTTCATATTTAATGAGTGTTCCTAATGTAATGGGCACTACCGGGTAAAGATGAAATTATGCATTGGTTATAAATAACAAAAATCTGTACTTAGAAATAATATAAAGCCAAAAACACCAAAAATTAATATTTCTTTTCAATTTCAGATCAATCAGTGAGATTTTATGGTGATTTGCATATTTTTCCATTGTCGCATAATAGGAATACTGGATGTATAAGTGGGGGTGGGGGGGTTATGTTTTTTTTTTAAGGGCTATTTAGTTAATCAACAAAGAAACATAAAGTACCTGACACATAAACTTTGATAACAATTTTAGTTATAATAATTTTGTGGAAGTTTAAACTGCAGGGGTCAAATTGACCCCAAACATAAAAGATGTTAAAAAATGTGAACATAACAGGAGGGTTAAGAAGTCTAAGAAATTCAAAAGGCAAAAGCCACGAACTGCAATGTGTAATGAGATGTAAGAATAAGAAAATGCCCAGTTCATGTTTTTTTCCATATAGCTATTCATGTTTGACCTCCAGCATACTTCTTTTCCTATCTTTCCTAGTTTATTCCCAAGGGCCCACACTAACAGCTACTATACTCATACTCACACATACGATTCACACATACACTTAGGTTCTGCGTGATTTGGTACCTTTTGCTCTACACTTCCTTTCAAGAAAGGGGACTTGTTGAAAGGGTGTGTTCTTTGTATTTGTATTCACTGAGAGCTCCACCTGTAATAAATGGCAACTGCTGTCAGCAGCATGAACTTTCTTGCCAACCGTGGTTGTGCAGTGAAATGGTAAACTCTGGACAAAGGTCTTCCACTCACAGGGTGCAGAAACCATTAGCCCACAATTGTCGTGTCGCGTTCCAAAATAATGAACTTGAATGAAAATGAACTTATCACCTGTTTTAAGTCATGCATAGACTTAAAACAGCTCTTAACTTGTAGAATCTAGCACTGCGACCAGACTCCAGTTTTTCCAGGTATTCAGGATTTCTTTTTTCCCCTTTTCCCACCCCCATGTTTAATTCTAACTCAATCAGCGAGTCCATATGTTGCAGCGCATTTTTTCAGTCTTAGGCATGGGACTTATCAGGCCATTGCATTAATCATTCCTTTAAGCCTGCTCTCCCACCAGTGTCCAACAGACTCATTAGCTGAACCTGGGTTGAGGTGCTCATAAATCCTAGTGGGTGTGGGCAATGTTATGTGACAACCATGGGAGAAATTATCGGCCAGGTGATCCACCACATTGGTCGTTGCTAAGAGACAGCAGGGAGTAGCCTACAAGGGAGGGATGAAGGGACTTTAGGAGGAGGGGGTGAGGTGTCAACTGGCCCCAGCAGCCAGTCCTCAGTGCAGGTTAGCGGGTAGTGGGACCCTGACAGTGGGAGATGAATGGGAGGGAATTATCTACTCACTCGGCCAGATAATTGCTCCATTTGGCCCTGAGTTGGAGAATAGCTTCTAATTAGCCCCCTGTAGTTCCCTAGACTCTCACTCCTCCCCACAAAAGAAAAACACTCTCACACATGTTGGAGGGCTAACCAACTGGGTCACTTTGATGACACATAAGAAGTAGCAAATTTCTCCAGCAGTTGGCAGCATCTCTGATTTGAGTGATTTCACACTTAAAGAACAAGAGAAGAGTTCTTAACTCATTGTCGGTAAATCTTCATCAGGTGGCGGTTTTGATGCGAGCTGGCTTTCACACTGCCCATGTGGGAGAATGATTTGCTGAGCTGCAAGCCCATCTGCATAACTTGTTCTCAGTTTAGCTGCACACGATATGCAAATGTTGATGGAATGATCTAAACCAGTTTGGTAATCAACAACAGACTTGATGTGGGAAACGGTTGACTATTTAAATGACTTTAACAGCTTTAACAGTATCTGAGAGTGCTGCGGGAAAACTTTTCATTATCTTGTCTGATCCTCCAAAAAAAGGCCAACATTAACCGCATTATCATTACATTATTTATAGAAGCTACTAATGTGCTGTGGCTATCATTAAAACAAAACACATTTTCTTCCATCCACTATTGTGTTAATCTTCAGTGTTAAAAAGCAATATTGTTACCAGATTCACCACACCAAATTTGGCCATAAACTGTGGCATAAGGTAGGAGGACCTTTTGGGCTATTATCACCTTACTACTAAAAGAGGTGCGACCCAAAATCCCTGCCCTCCTCTCTGACTGGCAGCTTTTGCCGCCAGTGGGAGGCCATTTAGAGCTGATATTCACTAATTAGCATTATGTTTATTTTTTCCTCACAGTTCAAGAGCAACAGCCCTCACCCATTTCCTCCCATTGCTGATAGCATCCATAAACCCAGTGGCTCATCAGCTGTTTGGCTTGGTGGCAAAAAGTGATGACATAGGTTGCAGCTAATCCACTGATGGGGATTGTTGTCAGTTGCATGTGCAAAGCTGCTGTGAAGCGCATCAAACTTTTGCCTTTAGAATGATGGTGATCTTACTGTCCAGCCTCCTGTAAATCTTATATTTTAAAGAAAAATACAGTCAGAGTGATAAAAGAAAAAAGGATGCATTCTGCAGTGTTTAAGATCAAAGAGCCACACAGTTGGCCTGGGCTTCCATGTGAAAGGTAACCTCCAGCCCTGGCAGCAGCAGAAGGCGGTGACAGCTTTAGTGCAGATGCCTGTGTCACTGCGAGTGGGCTGCACATGGACCCCTGACATGTGGAGACCTGCAGAGAGCGGCCTAGCTCTGGCCTGGTGTTAGGGTTGAGTGGGGCTGAGTGGGTGATGATAGTTGGAAGGGTAGCCGAGGAGAAAAGGGTTTAGAGAATTGTGATAGAGTCACCTCGATGAGGCTATAAGGCCAAAGCAGATATGACATGAATGTGACATGGAATGGAGTGTAGAAACATCTGTTGATTGCATGAAGCACTTTGAACCAAGGAGATGACAGGCATTCTATAATTAATCTCCAGTGGTGGCTTTATGCTGACCTTTCACTGAAATGTCACTTGCATTACAACACAATGGTATCACGAACCCAAAACCAGCAGGAGTCCTTGCTTTCCCTCTTCACTTTGAGAATTTTTAACGGTATACTCATTTACAGGTTAATATCTTCGTATTTGTGCAATTCCATCTCATCTGTCATCTGTTTGTTTGAAGTGATTGGAGATATCCCAATGTAACCACAGGAACCGAAGGCTAAGGGCTGTGGAGATTTCATTGGCCAGGGGTGGGGATGACGGGAAAGGCACCCTGGGAAAATAAACTGCAGCTAGTGATCCTTGTATGCAACATAATCCTTTCTCAAACCATCCTGTTTATAGATATTGGGATTTCTCTCTGCAAGTGTGACATATTTCTCATCCAGATCACATGACCGCCTCGCAGAAAAATTGTGGGGTGTATGTAGAGTTCTGAAGGATTATATGCTTTGGTTATTGTGATAACAGACACTATGAAATGTAAAATGAAAAAATTCTAAGAAAGTACAATGAATACACACACACACACACACGCATAAAGTCACCAGCTGATTGAGGAATGCCAGTGGTCCTTGGAGACTGCAGTATATCGTTAAGACTGTCATTATATGTGTTTGACAAGCAGGGATTTATCACTACCCCTTAAGGGGAAAGTCAGTCAAAGTAATGGGGAGGAAAGCAGACCCGTTCTGCAAGTAGATGTGTGTTGCTAGTTAGCTGTAGTTGCTTGGATATAATAATTAAACTATTAGTTGCAGGTATTGTGCTCAAAATAGAACTTCAAGGGCAGGAACTCACATTCTGGTGACTTAAATATAAATCATCCTGTTAAGCTGATATTGGTGAGTTGAGAATGTGTCACAGAGCACCTCTGGGAGAATGAGTGTAGCAGGCTCAGCGAAGTGGATGGAGCTGATAAAGCTGGATTGTCTGGCTGTAATCAGAGCCAGATGTGGTCAGGCCCTCGCCATGGTGGTCCGACCACATCTGCTGTGTCAGGGGGAGAAGAAGAGGGGGAGGGGCCACAGCTGGATGACCTCTAACCCAGAGAAGGGAACCACGAGCCAAGGCTGACAGCTGCCATGGACGAGGCAGGCGACCTGCTATCATCTCCTCCACTCCCATGGTTTATGACTCTGCTCAAAAGTTTCAAATAAGCACTGTTTTGCTGAGCTATACTCGTCCCTGCGAAAAATTAATTGAACTGACCATTGTTATATAATTTATTTGCACACTTTTATGCATCTTTCTTGTCACAGGGATAGTTTTCAAAATAGAAAGGTTTGGGCCGGGAGATTACAATCATCCCTCTTCATCAAGTTGTCAGTGACAGGCAGCGAGGTGAAATACTCAGCTGCCATATAAGTGCTAAACAAATTTCATCATGCCTAGTGGAGTTACTTTGCTGAGATAGCATGAAGCTTGGAGCACATTCATTGGTGATGACTTTTACCAGGAAAAATAACTTATCTTGACATTATCTTGACACCTTTATGTGACTGTGTGTTCAAACTGCTTCATATTTCCTTTTACACAGCACATATTTATCCCAACACTGCCTACCTAAAATGCATATTCATTTTCAAATGAAATGGAAGTCTCACACAGTTGGTCATATAAGCTCAAACAACCAATCCATTTGAAAAGCAATTGACAGGTTTTATTCCAAACTTCCACCATTTGATAAAAACAACACCCAAACATGGAAAGATAACTTCAGACTCTAGCTGAAAAACAGTAAATGCCTCTTTTTGTTATTCATTATATTAAATAAATTGAATGATAAACTACAACTCTTTAACTGAAAGCAGTTCCTAACAAACCATCAGTGTTTGATTTGTTAGTTTATTTTTTTTAAAAATTGTACTGGTACTAATTGTTCTTGTACTCCTCTGTAAGATTTGCAGCGTTGTCAGAAAAACGAACGAGCAGAGAGCGCCGGTAACGCTGTCACTGCAGCAGGCAAACTGACTGACATTATCTGCACGTTCACCATTAACCCAGAGGCAGGAACTGTAGCCTGATGATGGACAGCCTTGTAGTTGGAGCTTGCCTGGGGCTATTAGTAGATCATTGGAGAGGTTGCTTTCCCCTTCATGTCCTCTACTCTCCTGGGGAAAAAAAGAGGAATTGAAGTGATTCAGCTGCTTAACTGGGAAAAGAGAAGATAGCAGCTAAGGTCAGCCATTTATTCCACCTTCTTGGGATGTGTACTCTGAATGACGCTGGATTTATTACTCCTATGTCCTCAAGCTAAAAGTTTGGCTGCTGCACTAGATATATCACAAAGACTGTAAGAATGAGTCCTGACATACGTTGATAATCTGCATGGGCTAAATAACTCCCTCTGTGCATTCCTCACAGGTGAGGAAATGTATAGCATATGTATATATGTTGTCAGGAGAATGAACGCCACCTCTGTAGCTGTGAATAGTATTGTCTATCCCTCGTGATAATGTAAGACTGTGGCTAGCACATTCAAAATCACCTTTTACCTTGTTGCTGAGGGCAAGATATGTTTGATGCATGCATTCTTTATGTAAAGGCTGCCAGAAACAACAAGAGCATTCAATGTGTGGCTCCAACTTCCCTTATTCAAGCCCGAAAAAGGCCTATTAATACTATGTCTAGAATACATTTTGTGGTGTGTGGTGCCCTCAGTTGTGACAGGGGGTCCACTTGAGTGGGTTTTGAGTGCCAAGTCTGATTCACTGTGGATCAGTCCTGTTTTAAGGGATTTGTATGATGTTATCCTCTTCTGTCTGGTTAAAAATATAATGGGATTTGTTATTGGACAGTAAGGTCTGCAGTCTGGACTAGGTTAACTTATGCCATTACTGTACATTGGACCTCACATAACTTCATCATTAGACAGGCGTACCCTTATATAGAAAATATTGTTTGAATGCGTTTTACATGTCTCATCAATAGCCCACAGGGCAACACCCTATTTCAACAAAAAAGGTGATATTCTTTATCACATATAGTCCTTTCATATCTGGTCTTGATGGATAAGGAGGGCATGCAGTCAGACATAACTCCCTATACTTCAGGTTTGTGTGGTGCAGTGATAGGGGTTAGCAGTCATCACCATGGCAGTGAGCGCTCTATCTCCTGCACTTGATGACGGAGTTGCCGTAAAAAAAGAGATTTATCTGTCTTCACAACCCCAGAGACGAACGAGGTGCTGCATGAGGTATCGCCACGACGACGTGTCCTCTTGGTTTCACTGCTTCAGGTGCCTCATATTTCCTTCCCTGCACCCCCTCATTTTACTACAGTGAAGGTATGCATTTATCAAAAGGAAGAAACCTAAATCATTTCTTGCACCCAAGCTAGGGGCTGGAATGCCAAGGCTGATATGGCTGAACACATTAGTGCTTGAGTGCACATGCTTGCATGTGTGTATGCCTGTTCTTAGGTGCAGTGCTGCATGTGTTGTGGTTCAAGTGCTTTCAGTTTGCTGTAATGGGACTCACCTTTGCTGCATTAAGATCTTTTAAGATCCATCAGATGATGTCTTGTAACTAAGATAAGGAAAAAAATAATTTGATCCTCCATCTGAAGTGCTATATTTGATTCAGAGCCACCTGACCTGCCAGTCTATGCCAAGTAGCAACTTTTTGCCTTTCTGTGCCATTTTTTGCAAACACTGCCTGGTGAAAAGTAATATTTTAAATAAAATGTCTTCTTCCTCTTATTTGCTTCTCCTACACAAAGCTTACTCTTATTTAAAATCAGTGCGAGATGTTGACAATTTTCTAATATTTCTGAAATTCCTCTCCTAAGAATCACGTCTTGGATTGCCTCACTTTAGTTTATCGTGCCTCACATTTTGCCCTTTCATCTTGTTGTCATGTCTTAAAGATATCACTCACTCCATTCTGTATCTCTAATAGGTCACTACAGAGAAACATCCCAGAAATCTATAAGCGATCTGTGAGTGAGTGCAACCATTTACTAGTTAGATATGCTTCTCTTATTTGTCTTGAGTACCTCTTACATTTACAATAATAATAATATATGATGTCAAGTAAGTATATGGGGTTATTTTAGACATATCACTGTTATAACATTGTAATGATGGACCCTAAAACATTCTGTTGATCTATAAATTATTGCTTGGACAGTCACTCACTGTTATTTCCACAGTTGAATTAACACACCATCACGTTAACTTAAGGCTATTACGAATTAGTTTCCAGCTTGAAGAGCATTTTAAATCTTTGACAACCTACATGATTTTGTTTACATAAGTTTAATGCATGCAAAGAGATTCAAATAGATCAAAACTGAAGAAGAACAAGAGGGAATTGTGTCCTTGTTTACAAAAAAAAAACACTGTACAATGTTGAGTACTTAAAAATTAAAGTATATGGTTTGTCTTAGGGCTCTTATATAAAGCAACACGTCTTGATAGCAAATAATGACGGCTATTACCATGTTAGAGTACGCTAACTGCACAGTAACATAAGCAGCCCAGTTCATGTTTTTGCCTGTTTTGGTTGTTAAAGCTCTGTAACTGCACACTCACTGAAGTTGCTGAATAGCATGCTGGCACCGGCTTTATGTTATTTCTTTTTACTCTCTTATTAGTCTTATCACAGATCCTCGGCTAAGGTTCTCTCTGTTTGGTAGTGTGTTCTGTTTTACTAGGTTGGTTGTAAAACAGCGAGACAGTGTAGGAAGGGAATGTCCTCAGTTCCCATTGTCATAATGTTATGATGGACAGCTTATTTTATTTTATGAGGCAAGGAGGGAGGAGTGGACAATGTGTATTTGACATTTTGGGACTTACATGATTTACAGTTTCATCATGGACTTCTGTTAACAACCTGTGGAACTATGCCTGTAAAATTATTGACAGCTTGCCAAATGCTCCACTGATAGCAGATGCATGGTCTTCCCCTTTGGAGATGTCTTGAAAAATCTCACTGTAAAAAGTAATTCAGTCGTTTAAGTGTCTGTCAGCAACAGGGTTTAAGAAATTGTGTTTTGCACCAAGAAAATCAATTTTTCAAAAGGGGTTATAATGTCATAAAGGGATGTAGTCTCTTCTAACATCTTCTTATCAACACCCAGCACTTTCCATTGCATAACAGTAATAACACCCAGGATCATGGTGAAAGCAAAAAAGAGAAAGCAAGAGTACCTCCTTCAGAGCTCAGGCATTTCCTGCTGGGATATCCCCTACTCGTGACCTCTGAAGGGAAAAGGAGACATGGTGGTGAGGAAAAAGTGACTGTAAAGCTGGCATGGCTCATTAGGGTGTGTCCTCCTGTGGGTTGGAGGGTGGCGAGCTGCACTGACCTATAATGGATTTGAGTGACAGGCAGTCGGTGCCGGAGCAGGCGATGAGGAGTGGCTGGAAAGAGGCCCTTTCTCTATTGTTCTCTCTGTGACGTTCCCTGCCATGCTTCAGTGAGGGCAGGTGCTTCAGGGTGTCAAAATAGGAAGACCCAAGAGCAGGCTTGGCTGCTGTCCATGCTCCTCTGACATCTGACAAAAGCTCCACTCTCACCTCAGCACAAAAGGAAGACCAAAAGTGAAAGCAGGTCGTTTACAAAAAGTTGCTTGAGACTCCATTGCTTTGCTTAAAACGGAAAACGACCAACCTTTGGACCCGAATGAATGCGCTCTGGAAAGATTTGGTCATCCCCTCTCTCTTGTTTTGTGAGTTTGTCACAGCACTGATGACACACTGATAATGCTTCTCCGTTAAGTGTTGATCCGATAGCCATCAGCTAAATTGTGACTCTCTGCTTTGATCAACACATTTTGACAAATAACTTTTCAGTATGTTTATTAAAAATTAATCCGAGATCCAGTTATCGAAGACAGATAAATTGTTATGAACTGTTTGAAGTGTTATCTTATCGTTAAACCACACTCTAATTGCATGCACAACTTGCCACTGAACATCATTAACCAACCCTGTCTCCTAAAAATAACATTCCCATGCAGCTAAACAACATTCTCAATTAAATTTGGGGGAAACATATTTTCTTGCAGATTAGGTTTGTGACGTATCACAAATATGTTTCTGATCAACATATCCTCTATATTTTGTCAGCTTTAGCCACTTTTGTTAGCCTTAGCCACCAAAACTACTTGGTTATGGTTAGGTTAGGTTCATCGTCTTGGTTATGGTTGCAGAAGTGTCATGGTTAACCTTAGGAAGAGGTTCATCGTCATGATTAAGGCTGGAGAAAAGGTCATGGTTAAAGTTAGGAAAAAGTTTGCTGTCATGTTAATGCTAAGGGTAAGGTTAGGAAAAGTTCTGTCATCATGGTTAACTGCAGGAAAAGGTTATGGTTAAGGCTAGGCAACATTAGCTAATGTTCGCCAGCATTGGCTAGTGAACATTATCCGGTGTTAAGTGGTTTCGCTTAACACAGGAACTGAACTCCGGTCTCCCGAGTGAAAGTCACATCTTTGACTCACTCATCCACCACCACACCTTTATTATATTATTATGTGTTATGTTGTTATGTGTTATTATGTGGACTTTGCCAGTCTTTATACTACGTCATGGTACGTGGTGTAAGATAGTTATATGGGAATGTAAATTTTAGGAGACCAGACGGCATTAACACATGGATTCATACAATGGTAGGTTCACTGCTTGATAGATGAATAAAGGTCAGAGTTAAAGAATAGCACACTAGAGCAGGACACTGTCCAAATGAGGAGCAAAAGAAGGAGCCAAGTTTTTATCAAAGCCCATCTGATTATTTTCCAAAAGATTTTCCTGTCAGGATGTTATGATAGTCTCTGTGTTCGGTGGTCGGTGATAAATGGTGTCGCTTTTTCTGTGTGCCTGATGTCATACAACAGCCTTAAGGCCCGACTTCCCCTTCAGTAAGTGTGAGCTGAAGGATGCAGTCATTGTGTCCTGTCCAGATGAGAGGAGAGCTGTGTATGTGTTACTGTAATATGTGAGTGTGTGTGCGTGTGTGTGTCTGTGTGGCTTTTGTATTTCCATCACAATAAAAATAGCTGAAGTCTTGACTTGGGCATTTTTGCCATTGGTAACCCCAAAATGCTTTCCTCCTTTTTGAGCTGGGAGCCCATATTGCTGTACAGAAGCAATTAGATCTGTCATCATTACAGCTGTGCAGCCTGCAACGAGAGCCATTATTTAGTTACTGCATTACTGATTGCATTTTATCCTCAATATATGCAATGTGACGGCGGAATGTATTTTTGTTGGCAGTGAAAAACGCTTCCCCTGCAATAATGTATGCCATGGCATTAAATCAACATGTCTGGATGCTTTGTTTGTTTTCTCAGTGTATCAAGCCTTCACTCCACAATTGGTTGATTGGGGTAAGATTTCCTGCAGTGTAAAGAAAGCCATGGCAGGAATGTATAAGTATCATTAGAGTAGGGCACAGACACAAGGAATATGGCAACATTCAACAAAAGTGTTGATTGAAACATTACAAACATGTGTGTGAGATACCAGGAACTGTATAAATGAAGCAACTTAAATACCTATCAGTTTCATATTGATTACTGCACATCTTTCTTAGTCCAAATTGTATAATGTAGTCTGGTACAGATATAGACTATGTATTAATTTTAGGGTGGCCTAAAAGCTCTGCAGTTGTTCCTTTTTACTTTTTCTTTAGCTTGAAAATGTAGCCTTTAACCTTACATTATGTGTGTAATATTATCAAAAGCACATACTTGTGTATCATCATTTATAATATAAATAATATTGCTATTATTGCCATTTATCCATGGTGATTAATATGTTAGTATATGAAGATTTTGTGAAAAGGCAACCAGCTGTTAAGGGGTTAATTGCAACTTGACCCACGGAGTGAATTTTCCGACCCACTCACATAACCCTCTTCTTGTGAACTTGTAATCTTGATTGAGCTATTCTTTATTAGGAAAAAATCTCAAACGCCAATGATTTGTGGTGCTAAGTGTGTGCACGCGCATGCGCATGTGTGCATGTGTGTCCATGTGCATGTTTGTGAATGCCATTTTCAGTTTATCCCCTCTCGTTTTCCTCTTAACTTTATCTCCTCTGTTAGTGCTGGGGAGATTGCGAGCTGACTAAGTTTTCCCGATGCCAGAGGAGTCTGTGGCCATTGTTCTGGGCTCTGACGGCATTCAGCAGAGCTCTCGCTGACGGACAACACCACTGATTCGCCTGGGCTTCCTGTACAGACAGAACTCACAGTTTGCCTCTCTACACTTATCATGCATGTCACCGCCAGAGCCAGGAGAGAACAGAAGAAAAAGAAGGGGGAGCTTGGAGGGAGTATTGAGTAAGAGCAAGAAAGTTAAGAGGGTTGTTCCTCTATGCTCTTTGCTTGACAAAAGGCAAATTCTGAGCCAACGAGGGGGGGAGGCATATTGCTGGCTAATTCACTTTTTTTTTTAAATATATATATATATATATATATGAGTTCTTCCATGTTCCAGTATATGCATTATTTGTGAGGAAGGTGGGAGCTTAACTACAACTTTCATTATGATTCTGTCTCTCCCTGTTTGGGCACGACGAGACGCAAGATTGTTGCTAGCGATAAGATAAGAATGTAGCAGTCGCCTGCTCTGGTTGCTGGTGCAGAAGGAGGAAATGCCTATCTGATGGGATTTTCACATTGAATTTTGAATGGCAAGACAGAGAAGGAGAAAGGTATAACATATCTGAGTACTCCAGGATGGGAGTTAGCCGGCATGGCCTCCTTGGCAGCGTTGTAAACAACAGCAACAACAAAAAGGTAAACAGTTCCATGAAGATTATGAGATTGGGTGGAGATTTGTCTGGAGGCAGTGTGCCAGTGTATTAGACACATTCATATCTCTTCCTTTGCTTGAGAATTTCAAATCTTTTGAACTGTAAAGTCTTTAATTATAATTCTTTTTTGGGCTAAAAACAATTCATCTGCTTTTGTTCAAAGTTCTGTGAGAAAATGTTTGAACTCAGGTCCTTTCCAAGTTAAGTTCCCAGCATTGCAATAATATTAGTCAGCAGAAGAGAAAATGACTAAATGGACTGAAGAGGACTTAGGGTGACAAGATCTGTTGGTTTCAGGAGATCTCAGGCAGGCTGGACTTCCTTCTCCCCCTGCTATTGTTGAACCAGTGTGCTCATTCAGTGGAACTCAAACTCATAACATTTTCCAAGAAATTTGTGTTTGCTTCATATTAATGGACTTCCACCAAGGAAAACTGATTTGTTATATTAGAAAAAAAGTCGGTCATTCTTTGGGAAGTGCACGATGCCTTGGCAGGAAAATAGGTGTTTATTGCTTGATAAATTAGTGCCTGAAGCTTATATTCACATGTTTTATAGCAAGCCATCAACAGAGATGAAGCTGGAGGAAAACACATGGAGCCATTACCCTTTTACTGCCCGCATCAGAGCCCTGAAGCAGAGGTGAAACCTGGGTATACCTCCACAGCTGGTGCAGATAAGGGCCCAGCTGGCCCCTCCTACCCCTTGTCTCCTTGCCCTTACTGTCCGCTGACATTCATAACTCTGCCTCTAATTCCACAGTGGAAAGGAAAGATATTTGAATCACTGGTGTATTGCAGTCTACATTGAAAATGTGGGTGTCGATTGACTCGGCTGAAATTTTTGATTGACCACACGCTCTTTCTTCATAAGGTAGAGTAATATGACACTCTCGCATAATCATATCAGCTACACACACCAAGTTACTGTTGTGTTTATTTTCTTTAGCAGTAGCAGCATTTCCTGTATGCAACAACTGGGACTACTTGATTCCCTCTCAATTGCTTTCCTAAATACCAGAAAACCACAGACAGGAGCTGGGTTCAAGACGTTTAAAGCCGGCTGACTTACTGGACTCTTGACCTCACTGCCAAGCAGTTGTCAGACCCCATATGTTTGCCCTCTCATATGGCAAAGGCAAGTCAATTATTGAGAAAATGCATGAACAGAGGGTCAATGGGTGTTGTTCCTAAGGTTAAATCAAGTGTGTGACCTTATTGTTGATTGATGGCCGCCTCATGACATCCAACAAAACACACAGGCCGGGTTCTTCTGTAAACTTCTGAGTAGCCGACAGCCCCGGCCCCCATTTGGCAGGGGGTGCTGTGCCAGGTGGCTGCAGCACAGAGCTGTTTATTTCTGCAAACTGGTGGTGGCTGCAACCCTGCAAGCAGTCACAATGCTTTCATGTTTCCCCATACGACATGCCCTATGCAATCCGCCCGCCTGTTATGAGCATGAAATAAACAAAACATTAGGTCATCATTAATCACTGGCCACTGATGTGTCTGGAGCTCAGATTAGACAACCAGAGTGGAGCAGTGGAGCGCAGAGCAGAGCAGAGAGCCCGGTCTTTCGTCCTGCCGCCCGCAATACCTTCTCTCCTCTTTGGTCCCTATGTGTAAGATCATTATTAAAATTGCAGCCCAATTAAGATAAGGCTAAATTACTTTCTCTGTCTCCCCCTTTGATGTCCAGGGGATTTTTTCCCCTATTCTACAGTTGAAAAGCAGACCGTTAAAAAGAGA
Organism: Myripristis jacobus; assembly: GCA_900302555.1. Lineage (NCBI taxonomy): Eukaryota > Metazoa > Chordata > Actinopteri > Holocentriformes > Holocentridae > Myripristis > Myripristis jacobus. The sequence continues at coordinate 37,523 of OMLB01015004.1, forward strand.
GGAAAAAAACAGTCGTTTTGAGTGTGCTTTGATCTTGGAGTCAGTGGTGCACAGAGTTTTGGTTTGATTGGAAATGTGCATGATATTTTTTTGCTCTTTTCAGCATGAGATTAATTTCAGACAAAGCTCAATTTTCAAAAGTGAATGCTACATCTCATTTGCTCCTTTGCAAAGACGGTTTAACTTTTTGGCAGAATGAGTTGGAATTCTTATCTTTGAGGTGCATGTGTATGTGTGTGTGTGTGTGTGTGTGTGCGAGTGTGCCTGTATGGATGCGTGCATGTGCGTGCGTACCATTCCGCTTTTCTGGAACTACAGTTTTCATGTTGGTTGCCTCTGAGTGCTGAAACGTGACTTTTCTTTTCTTTTTTTTCTGGTTCCTCCCATGTGTTTGCTGAATCAGTGTAATTGAACTTGTTTCCCACTGAGTGTGGAGTACAGTGTGTGGACCAAAGGGTCCAGAGTGCATATGAAAATCCCACTAAGGAACCCCAACAGGGGCTTGGCCTAAATGATGTTTGTCTGATCTCATTAGAAGATCTCATCACCACTGGCAACAGGAATGGGATAGAGATACTAAAGGAAAAATGATGCTAATGTGCAGTAGTGTGATGTCACTGTTTTTGTTTTTTTCATATTTTGTAATAGATAAATCAATACATATAAATAAATAAATAAATAACAAATGAATGAATAAGTGTTTTAAAATCTGCACTGTACGTTGTGATAATCCTGTAAGTTTGCACATACCATGTAAAAATAAAATCTTTTTTTTTTGCATTGTTGTACGTATACCTTTTTTTTGATTCAAGCCCATACTCGCACTATATATTGTTCATCCTTCTTCTCTTTGTCTTAAAGTTCACGTATTTGCCTGACTTTTCACTGTAAACACAATGGCAAAAACATCAGAGGCCTGTGGACTAGGGATGTTTATATGAGCGGAGAGCCTGGAGATGGAACAGAGATATGAGTGCTGATCTGTGAAAGGAACCGCCGCTGTATCGCTGCTGCTCGCCATCACACACAAACACCATCTGGCCGCCTCTCGCCAGACAGAGAGGACCTCACACCTGCACACCTCACACAAATCCTTGAAGAGCCACTGATATTATATGTATTTGTCTTGCACTTGGCGAGCCACAAGAGAGCAGGCGGGAATACCACGGGCGTAATGTCATGAGCTTTGTTTGCGTTTGTTCAACACAGTAAAATGTGTTCCTGTTTTTTGTTCTGGCGCTGGTTTGTGAACTGCAATGAAGTTTTTGTATCATTAAATGCTACTTTAAACTGTATGAAAACAGCTTGCAGACTGCAGTGAACATGATGCATGAATTAAAAAAATATACTTGAGGCGTTAAAATCGCCCAAGTTTGCCACAAACTTAAAGCTCAAATCTGCCGTGTGCACGACACCCAGCCATCCCAAATTGGTTGAGTCAACATGCGTGTGTGTGACTGAGTCTGCTGGCCATATACATTCAGTGTAACTGAGTCCACGTGGTTCACTTGAACAAATGCAGACCATGTCAACACATTACAAATGCCTACGTAAACAATACAACTCTCAAAATGAGGCTTTTCAAATGTCTTTTGAGGTAGGAAATGTGTTCAACATGTTTATTAGGCCTCAAGGACACACACAATGTGTTTCGGTGAGGAATTTTCAATGTAAACCAAACCAAATGTGTTTACAAGGAAAACTGCATCACATACCTTTAAAGTTTCACGGGTAAAAATTGCAAAATTGGTTCTCACTAAAATTGTTGATTTCAGTGAGAACCGTTTTGACTCAACTGATGAAACCTGTGGCATTAACAAAGGATTTTGATGGTTGAGTCCACTTGGCTCTCATTGCCTCGCTGGCTCGGTGATAATTATGTTTAGGCCACGATTTATATCAGCTGAGTGTAAAATGTCCTGTCGCAGCTTTAACACACAGTATGCATTGTTGGCAAAAACATGAATCTCCAATTGTATTCATTTCTACAAAACATTTTTTTATATAGCATATATTTAAAAATGATGCTAGTATGCTAATGCACAGGCAATATTTGTTTTTGTGACATTACATACCACTCAGTCAGTCAGTTCATTTTTTTTTTCAGGAATGTCATTTATCTGTTTTTGCAGATGAACTCCTCCTTTATTCCAAACCTTTAAGTGCCTTTACAAACAACTATAACTATTAAAAAAAAAAAAAGTCACAAGTCACAAGGCCTGAAAACAACACAAATGAGGTATTTAACTCAAGCACATGTTGGTGTGATGCAAAGGATGTGCGCTCTTGACCATCACACAACTCTGCTGTCCTTCCATGTCAAAGCCAAGAAAGGGGGTGAGAATGCTGAAAGAAATTACATCTTAATAGTCACAGGTTCATGTTTGAGAGTTACAACACAAAGTGCGAACCACATGTTATCAATTGGCCTAGAGCAAAAGACCAGTCAATCTCTCTCCCCCCACCCCTCTGCTGCTTTCTCTTTCTATTTTTGTCTGTCTTGGTATGTGTCCATCTTTCAAACAAAGACACAGCTCAAATTCTCCTTCCTCATGTTTTAATCTTCTTTCTTTTAACTGCTTTATGTGCTCCCCTCTGACTCTTCACCGCCCCCTTCGCCGTGCTTGATTTTTGGAAGCCCTTTACAATGCATTCAAGCAGAAAACAGAGAAAGGGGGACTTAAAGAAAATTAGTTAACTGGCTGGAGAGTAAACAACGGGGTGCTGAAACAGGCCATCAGGAGGAAGAGTTCTGCTCGGAGGGGTCAAAGGTTAGATTGTGTATTGACGCCGGCCCTGACAGCTGACACCTGAGACTCATTTTGCATCTTTGTGGAGAACTTTTGTTCTTGAGCGTCTTCCGTTTGAGCTGCATTTTTTTTTTCTCATTTTCTTGTGTCGTAGGCATGTTACAAAAATGTGTAATGTCTCAGGATAACAAAGCACCACATTTCTTTGACTTGTCTTCTTTCTCTCCCCATTTATATATTTCATTATCTCTTCCAAAATCTGTCAACATTGTTTTGTCAGATCACACTGATAAAACCGGATATGTGTCCATTCAAGGTTAGTGCCACAGAATAAATGGGATCCATATGATGGTGTCCCATCTGCAAATAATTCGTATTGAATTATTTGAAACATGCATCTCCGCAGCATTCTCAGGCAGTGGAATATTCCAATAGTTGTGGTTTAAGAGACTGTTATTCTTTTAACCAGTTTGGGTTTCCTTCTCTGTGTTTCACCTCACGCCCCCTCCAGCATGGTAATCCTCCTATGGTTATCATAGCATGTGTGTGTGTGTGTGTGTGTGTGTGTGTGTCTGTTCTGTGTGGGCTTCAGCAGGTAAATCCCTGCTTCCTGCTATTCTGGCTACAGGTACAGATCATAATCTAGGTGAAACACAGAGCATGCATGAGTGCAAGTCTGTCACTCCAACAAAGCTGCCCCTTTGCTTGCTGGGACTCTCTCTCTCTTTCAAACACAAACACACACGTACAATGACTCATGGTCACACACACTCATTCATAACTTACAGTACTGGATTAACAGAATTAAAGTCATCTGATTACAATGGTGACTGGGACAGATTATTGAACAGATTTTTGGAGAAATGCATGTTTATGAGCAGGCGCATCATGTTACCTGCTTAAAATAAAGGTTAATAATATTTGTAAGTGATGTAAACCGGAGAAATGTCATATTTTGGAGCCTAAATAATCCATAAGTAATTGAAAGAAACATATAATATGTGTAAATAATCCAGTGGGTACCAATGACAATTTTTCACTGCACCTAGGGAAGACTGCCATGCCATTTGTCCATGTTAGATATGCATCCAGTGATAATTTTCTTCATCTTTTGTGGTTGCCGAAGTACATATGTGATGGATTTGTTCATTTCTGATACTCATCGCAGGTAACCCTCTGTGATCAGCTGTGATGACTGATCAGTGGTGTTGGATTAATATGAAATCAACATGTCTTACAAACACACACTCACTTTTAAAATCAGGTTTCAGCTCTTTGCTTGTACAAGATATTATTGTCACTATTTAAAGAAGTGTTGACTGTGCGGCGCTGGTTAATCTCCGTCTCTCCCTCTCACTCCGTGTGTGACTGACACACTCTGCTCAACTCCTCAGAGGAACTAAATCCCTCAGAAGTGTGAGGGACACGTCCAACGCCATCTCCCCCTCTATCAGTGCTGATGACACCCGCCTGGAGTTATAGGGAGTGAGGAAACGCTAAAGATGAGGAGAGAGTCTGGTGAAAACACACTCATTTGAATGTGACTGTGTGAGTGTGTGTGTGTGTGTATGTGTGTGTGTGTGTGGTGCCCTTATGAACCAGCGAGATCTAAAACACCTTCAATTCAATGAAAATCCACATTAATGCATGAATAAATGTGTATTCCTGTACATACTTGGCAAATCCATTGGTTTGAATTCAGTGTTAATTATTATGTTGACGAGATTAAAAAAAAAAAAAATCACAGTCACAGCAAAATTGTATATATGCTGTTGATTATATGTAAACAGTGATTTACTTTGTTTATGCAGTCTTTTATTCATTAATTTCAATATTAAATATTACAGAGAGGGAATGTGCAATTCATTCAGCCCATTGTAATTAATATGCAATTTTAATAACAGGAAATTTGATGTTTAGAGATATTCCTCTGTGACATCAGCAAGTAACACTCTTTTCAATAAGGGACCAGACCGTTTACCTAAAGCCATTTCATCTCCGTCTTGCTGCAATCTCAGTCTGCTCTTGATGTTTTTATAGCCCTGTGGCCGCCTTGCACCATAAAATGAGATGAGACCCGCGAAAGACTCAGACAACTGCTACTGTGGCTCAAATAACAGTAGCTGGACAGCTTTGAAGTGGCCCTATCATGTCACATGTTGCAGGGTTCAAGTTTGTTCAGTTTGCTCCCTCCTATCCGCAGGCAACTGGAAACTAAACATGTTCTGTATGGAAACCCACATTGAGCTATGAATCCATGTATGTATGTATGCAGCTGTAATCTAACTGTCTACCTATTTATTTTAATTTGCATTTTTCTGTGACCTCAAAAATAGGGATTACTATATATAATACACCCTATATAAATTTTAGCACAGTGAGGCAATGGAACATTTTTTTTTTTAAATTAAGTTCACATTATAGGCAAGAAAAAATGCGTTCACTATTTCGATTAATGCAATTGCTGGGATAATTTTAATTTAGTTTTCCATTTCAATTAAAGAGTTCACGATACCCGAAGTTATTGCCAACGTGATCCTAACAGCAACTCCATCCCATAATTATCAAGGCAGTGAAACCACTCATTCTTTTAAGCCTCTAACACCTTGGCCCGCACATTGAGTGCTTCATTGTTCAAAAACAGGCGTGAATCTTAAATTTCGCCAGCATGACCGTCACTGCATACACGGAACACAACAACAACAACAACAACAACAATGACAATAATAATTATAAGAAGAAGAAGAAGAAGAAGAAGAAGAAGAAGAATGATAATAATAATAGTTTAGTTTAATTGTTTTTACTCACACCTGCTACAGAGTGAAGCTTTAAATTTCCCAAAAGAAAAAAAAAAGCAGCTGCCTGGTGCTCGATAACCCATAGTTTTCGGGTGGGACATTTTTTCAAAATATCCTCATGAATTCATAATAAATTACTGTATGCCATGGTTGTAGAATTGGGCCATGTTGCGTCCCCTGCGTGTAAAAAGACGCTATAATTAGCAGCCGCAGGCCGGGGCAGCAGTGAAGCAGGTTTTGTGTAACTTCAAGGCGACTCTGTGTTCGCTTTTGAGGTTTCATGCCAAAATTGTCGGGTTATCCGTAGGTCGGCCGTTTCCCCTCAGTCTGAATTCACACTAAGCCATTATCCCACCGGCCTTGTAATGTCCTAAAGGTCCACATTTTCCCCCCTAACAATTTCAACATCATCATTTCATCCAGAATGCATATTTAGGCCTGCTACCCACCGTCCTGCCTAATTTGACAAAGCAACAAACAACGTCAAATTGCCTCTTTGCATGCTTGCATGAGATATGATGGGAGGCTGCAGTGAAGGCGAAGCTGCACGGAGCGGTTATTTTTCCTTCTGAGAGACAAGTGTTGGACCTCCAACCTCTCACTCGTTTGGCTGCAGAGCAGACAGAGCCTGCGTCTATGGACTCCAAATTGGAAACAGATGGCGCTTTGAGCTTGGGCCTTGTACGCTACAACTGAGAGCTAAAACACAGCATTTTCCACTGAGCTGAGCTGGTCACTCAACCATACAGGTGCACAGTCTGCAGGGTCACACTGAGTGGATCTCCTCTCTCCTTCTTTGCCCCCCTCCCCTCCCCCCTCTTTGAACTGAACGGAGCATGGGATGGGTTAGCAAGGGCGCATCCGCGATGACGCATGGCAACACTGTTTGCAGGTATTATTAGATTTCTTTTGGGAAAAGCTGTGGACCAAAGCTACAGTACATTGCAATTTCGGCGCTTAGCTGACGCTCCAATCCAGAGCGATTTACAGTAAGTGCAACAGAGGTATAATAATCTGCACTCTCTGTATTACAAATAGCAACCAATAATAATTATAATAATAATAATAAAAAAAAAAAAACCTTCAAATATCCTAGCGATTATAAACTATCAAGAGTGACGTGCCAGAGAAAGACAGGTCGAGAGAAAAGAACTGCACGGTCACTCACTGTGTAAATCCATAAAGTTATAAAATAAAAATTCATACAATTCAAGTTTGCTTTTGCTGGAAAAGCAACACCCATTTTTGCCGCTTGCTGAACTTACTAAATCATACTTGGTGATGGTTAAAGAAGAAGAATAACATAATCAGTGTTAACATGAAAGGTTGCGTCAAAAATTGTTAAAACTCTGGTTTCTTCAGTTTGTATGCAGCTCATTTTTTAAACTGCAACAAATATTTAATCATAGACTTAAGAGATAAAGAGATTATTTTTTCACGAATCAATCGTTTTAAATTCAGCAATTAGTCACATTGCTTTACCCTCACCACATGACGAATTTGGATCAACTTTAGCAATCCTTTGGCAATCGTGATTTGACTTTTTTTTTTTTTTTTTTTTAACTGACCTCGATATACTAATAAGCACAGGTTTACAAAGTAAGTAGCCGATTATTGGTGGTTACCTGGGTGATAGAAAATATAAAATATAATATTAGGCTATTATTGATTATTCTTTTTTTTGCAACATATACCTACGCCTTAAACTTATTTGGCTCAAATACCCATATATATCATAAAACATTATTCAGTAATATGCAGCCCAAATTAATTCTCTGCCATAAAACAATGAAAGACTAGAAGTTATCTGTTTTTAAATTGTGCTGCCTCGGTTTTAAAATCCATATAAAATGGGGTGACAAATGCAGATTTTGATAGGCTAAATATCAAAGGCATGTACAACACAACCGCTTTTGTCTTTGGCATTTGACCCAAAGCAGCGAGGGAAGCTGTGCATTTTCAGGAATGTAGCGGAACGTTTCAGGAAAAGGAGAGTAAAGCCCTTATACAGGCTGAAGCAGGGGCTCCCAGCCGCTCTCGTGTCAAGGAGCACCAAACAGAGACGCACGGACCACCATTTGATCATACTGTCCTATAAGGAACCACTGTGGACATTTTTCCTGTCAAAAGCAACTTCATGAAGAGTGACGCCCACAGCATATAGAGAGGCACAAGTGCAACCCAAACAAAATGCGCAGCTTTATCGATTCTCTCACTGTGTCTTCTGGGGAAATGACAGTGAAATTACACAGTACTGATTTTTCTGGGGGACCCGACTGGGACCCCTGGGGATCTCTGGGCTCCACTTATGGGAGGAACTAATCTAAGGCATATGCAGAATATTACGATCTCAATTCATTTCCATGCCAAAAGATGCCGAGCATTTTTTTTCCACATAAAGAAATAGAAGGAACCTTGTTTATATGCGATTGCAGCGTGCACCTGGATGCCTTGTTATTCCAGAAAAAAAAACACTATAGCAGACTATAATGTCATGACATAGTAATGAGCAAACTCTGCAACATTCTTACCCTCTGCTACAGTGGAAAATATGTATGCTGATTTTAAGTCTGTATTAAATACCAGCCCGCAAGCTGCAAGGAAACACAGTTGTCTTCTGAAATTAAAGCATCCCATATATTCTGGTCTTGTTGTCATTCTCTCAGTGCTATGTCCTGTTGTATTGTTGTTGGAGCTCTGGCGGCCGACATCCTCCTCATTGACCCCCGTCTCCCTCTCTGCCTTTTCCGTCTCATGAAAAACGATTCCAGCACTCTGATTGAATTTTATTCCTTCCTGACCTGGTCTATTCTGTGAGTGCGCCATCAATCTTTTGCCTAACACGACGTTTGTTTATTAGGCCTACACTCGGGAAGGGATCTAATGTCTTTTATGAGCCTGATTACAGTTGTAATCGGAGAGGGGAGAGAGAAGCGTAAGCAGCATTTCACTGTACCTCTCGAACATTACTGATTTTCTTTTTTCTTTTTTCTTTTTTTTTTAATTGTTATTATCGTGGTTAACGATCGTCTTGAGACACGCAGATGAGCGCGGTAAACTGCACGCACAATCAGAATTATTTTACTGCTGCTGTTGCTTTTTGTCCTCCACAGGCCTGCAGGCAGTGGCTCTACTTTCTTATTTGCAGATCAGAGTTTATCTATAGCTCGTTTTTAGGCTGACATAAATCTTTGTATTTCACTCACTTTAGTTAAAAGTATCAAGCTGATGTTGAGGGCAAGGCCTGTATGAGATAGAGTCTTTTAAGAAAATAGTAATTATCTAAATGTTGTTGTTTACCTTATGGTAATTATTAAATGGTAGCCTAAATGTTGTTGTTTACCATTTATTTGCACCTACAAAAGTGGTGAAGAGGACAAAAAGGTTCCATTTCGACAGGGAAAACAGTCTTGACCGGATGTGACTTGGCTTGTGTTGCAATTTAGTCTGCAAGACAGACTGTCTCCCTGCTCTCTTTCTCTCTCTTAAAAGGATTTTTTTCTTAAAATAAGAGAATCTTGAATTGTTGTCGGCAGGCACAATAATGAATGAACAGATATTCAAACAGCCGACGCGCTTGAAAGGGATTTAAACGTGTAAACTGTAAAACTGTAACTAAACTGTAATATTTACTGATATATTATCATGCTTTCAGATTCTAATTTAAATTAACTAAAGCTTTTTTTTATCATGGCAATAGGCTATGATAGTAGAAGTGACCCTATTCTGCTCTGATAACCATAAAAAAACAGAG
>OMLB01015005.1:0-18802 GCA_900302555.1 Myripristis jacobus
TTCACTATCAACCTTTAACTTTGTTTTAAGCTTGAGTTAAACCACATGAATTTAACCTCATACACATGTAATTGCATATATAGAAACGTTTTTTAACTGATCCGTTGCATTAAGTCATAGCTACAGACACAACGGCAACAGTAGCAAACAGCGGTAGCATAAGCTTAACTTTCACAATGAAATAAATAACACAAAACGGAAAGAACACAAACCTCATTGGCTGCATTACAACACACAAAGGGGTAAGGCTTCTTCCTGAGTGTTCCTTGACTCTTATGTACACTTTGAACACGTATAAAACTTAATTTATGAAACAAATAAACATCTGCTGCGGTTAGTTGTCTCTGTATGCATTTTTTAAAGGTCTCCCCGGCAACCTTTGATTCTAGAATATTAGTTCTGCCTTACTGTCTCAATGTTATTTGTGAACTGTGATGTGGGCAGTTACAGTGACCTTATCTATCTTCAAACTCTGTCTGTTTGCAGTTGACAAACTGAAGTTGCATCCAGCAAAACGTGGGCAGGCTGAAGGAAACTCACTGGTCATTTATGTAGCACAAATGCCACAAGTAAAAAAAAAAAATCTAGAGTAAAGAGGACCCACAGAGTGTGTCTACATCAGAACAGAAAAAATACTTTTTATGGCACTAAAAATAAAAGCTTTGAGAATGAGGGCTGAGCTTATGTATTTCCATCAGCTTCTTGTTCAGGATCCTCATGCTGTAGCAGCCCTCACCATCCACTAGGTGGCCTCCATGCGCCTAGTTTGTTTGGGTTTGTGTTATCTCAAGGGACCAGGGACACTTTAAGGTCACCCGCTGGAGAAGAGAGCAGGGAAACTGCAAGACACTGGCATTTTGAAGAACATCAGACAGCGGCAACATTGATATTCACCAGCACAACCTGATGCAGCCTAACCAAGATACACCAGAGGCACGCTCTTGAGTAAAACAAGCATCTTATGAGACAGAAGCCCCAGTCACCATCGGTCCATGCTTTTTTTTTTTTTTTTTTAAATACCACAATACATCTTAAGTTTAACATGGATGCACATCCTCTCTTAAACGCCGGTGCGCTTGTGTGCGCCAATGGCGTGCGTGACAATACAAACAAAAGCAAAGCGCGGCGTAACTTGCGCAGAAGCCGCCTGAGAATTCTGCGTAACCCGTTGCCATAAATAAAAGTGGGGCCAGATGCTCATGCGCACTAAGCAAGGGACGTTGTTATTCTCTGATCCTCAGTCAGATAAATAATCGCAAATATCTACCGGTGGGATTATTTTGCACACATCGCTCAGGTGAGTCCAGTCCAAATGCGTGATGACCTGCCAGCGTGTGAGAAATGACCATCAGCTGATTTTGCGAGGTGTCACAGGCGTGCAGCGCTTCAAATTTCTGCAGCTTAGCACGCATATTGGGCATCTGGCTGGACACGACTAGACAGGCAACATGCATGCGTTTCTTGAAATAGTAATGCTTGCGGAAAATATGTATGGGCGTTATGCTGCAGAAAACATCGCCTTGGTTGTCTTACAGCACCCTCTTGTGTAGCTTGTTGATTGATGACAGCCTGTCCTTGTTAGCTGGCTTGGTTTCAGCGGAGGATGGGGATGAATGATAATGACGTGCTCGTCCCTGTCCACTGTATGGGCTGTTTATAGGTGAAACAACCCACCACTGGTAATCTGTCCCATTTGCAAGATGATGTCCTGTGTCCTGCTGAGCGCCCTTTTCACTCTGTCTCCCTCAGTGGGTGAGTTTTTTTGCTTAAAAAAAAAAAAAAAAAAAAAAGATTTCATGCACTGTGAAGTTCATTTTAACACATGTTTTGACCATATTACCTAGGCTAGAGAACTTTGATGATGGTGTATATTCTGTTTTTTGTTTTTTGTTTTTTTGTCCCAGCAGGATTCCTACTGGGTGAGTCAACAGCAATATTACATCTTGTCTACAAAACATACTTGGAATGTGATGCAGGACATGACAATCTTTGTTGACCCTGCACTGATTCTCTGACGCTTTGACAGGTGAAAATGAAGATTTTCAGATTGTGTGTGCCGGGAAGGAATTTCGTCTGCCTGTGTACTCGGCATCGAGGATTGTTACTTTTACGCCAAACTCCCCTCCTGGGCCACGGCGTGTCCTGCTGGATAAAAACAGCGTGAGTTAAAGTGTGCATCAGTGCATTCCTGTGCCTTTTTTTTGTATTGTACAGTTCAGACAAGCTAAGTGAAACCGTTATGTTATGTTTAAGTTAAGTTTACACTGTGTTGATCTTGGGGGTTGGTCTCTGCATTGACCCACTGTAACTACTGGGAGCCGTGGGCAGCCACAGTAGGGCACCCAGGGACCAACTCCAAGACTGCTGCCTTTTTCAAGGGCAATAGCAGGTGCATTAAAGATTGAGGTGAAATGTAGGGCTCTGAGTCTTTGGTGGCGAGTGCTATCACCTTCTACAGAGAACAACAGGTGGTGATATCACATGGCACCAAAGATTCAATGCCCGACATTTCACCATTTGATGTCAGGCATCACAAAGGTTCAGATTTGGGGTCTCTCTAATCTATCTTGGGGGAAATCGCAGCACATGGAGCAAACCCACAGAAACAAGGAGAGCCACCATGCTGCTTCTTCTTGCAGGTGAAAGACCCACGGTTTGAATGGACCAGAGACAGAATGCTAGTGCTGAAAGAAGTGACCCACGGTGACCAGGGTCTCTACGCCATCAAGCTGTCCTCTGGATTCACTTACGAGACTGTTCGTTTGACTGTTTCAGGTACAACAGTTTCCGTCGTGCTATTTGTGTCCCTAGTTTTTGACCGTGCACAGAAACCCATGTATTCTCTCTGACACCTCATCTTTGATCAATTGAACGTTTCCTGTCCACCCTTCCTTTTACCCGTTCATCCCTCTGCTTTAGAATGTATCAAATCCTACCAAAGAAACTACGGGGAGAACTTTCAGCACAACATTCCCCAGGACGGCTCCCTGCTGGAGTTTTCACCCCGAGGTGCACCCGCCGAGGCCGAGCCAATTGTGTTGTGGAACCGGACCGACCCTGACACCGGCGAAGTGGGCCGGGGGAGACTGCAGCGGGATGGGAAGGTCTGGGTGGCCGAGAGAGTGACGCAAGCAGACCAAGGCAACTACACCATCAGGGATGACAGTGGAAAGGTGCTTTCCCGCAGCACGCTTACTGTCCATGGTGAGCAGAGTGCACAGCTCAGTAGAGGAACCAATTACAAAGCAGAATGTGGTGAATTTTGTTTTGGGTGTCTTACTTGAGCATAAACTTGAGCATCCTATCAAAGGTAATGCTTGTATCTTATCTTTCCCTTTCCACCTGACACCTCCTCACCCACCTCATGCTTCCTTTTTTCCTCTTCACTCTCCCCTCTCCTCCATTGCTCCCTCTGTTCATAATCCTGCGCATCGATGCAGGACACACCTTCAATGTCACCCGCTTCACCAAGGAGTCTCTAAACCTGCCCCTCTTTCTCCCTGTCCCTCATGCCCACCTCATTTTTACCCCCACCCGGTACCCTGATGAATCCTCCCTGGGCCCGTTTGACCCCAGGCCCCCTCGTGGTCCCGTGCAGCTGATCCGGGAGGGCCAGATAATGGACCATGACATGCGCTACCGGGGGCTCATCTCTTTGGGCAGGAACGGTACCATCAATGAGATTGTTATTGCGAGGCTGACCACAAGACATGATGGGATGTATGACATCAGAGACCGGAATGGCAACCTGGTGTCCTCCACCTCCTTGCAGGTGATTGGTAAGTGGCAGAATGTGTTCAAGTGTCGCTTGTATCTGGATGCTGTTTTATTTTCACAACCTCCATTCCTTCTGCGTTCGTCCCTTCCTCTCTGTCTCCAAACTCTCCAGATAAGGTGGGTAAATGGCGAGCAGTGCTGAAGTCCATCAGTGTCCCCTCTGGTATGTTTGTGTCGCTGGCTGGTTTCATCCTGTTCATGAAGCGCTACCCTAACTGTAGCGTCTCCCAAATCATCAGCGGCCTCAGAGCAAACCACCCAGCTCCAGCCAACCCTCCAAGGATTAACATTCAGGTGAGGCTATTAACAGAGATGGCCATGCTTTTTTGAAAACTAATGTGCTATATGAGTTTTGTACTGTTTTCTATGTCATTTGATCTTGAATCAAATAAGAAACTAACTATGCTCTGTAGAAGAACAGATGGGCCTCATACACAGAACCTTTCCTAAATTATTCTGTCTGTATTCTTGAGAAACCTGTTAACACCAAAACAACTTAAAATTCATGAATCATGAACAAGGACTGGATGTCATTAAAACTCTAATGTGTGCTTTATAATGACTGCCAGTTTTAAAGTGGACACACGTGACCAGACACCTGGAAACTCCATAAAAGCCATGTTGGTTTCCGTTGCAGATCAAGAACATCGCTGATCCTAAAATTGTAGGGCTTTAGAAAAACTTGTGTTTGTGTTTTTTCAAATTCAGAAAAATAAATTTGCATGATTCAGATGTAAATGTACAACTGCTTCATTATATGTATAAATATCAACCAAATTTTCTTTCTACATGAATCATAAAGACTGCAATGTTTCTTGATTCTTGATTGAGTTTCACCATAAGAATGTTTCAAATGCCTTTTGTTCATACAAAACAAGGAGGTGAAATGTGGGGAACATACTGAATGCTTTGTTTTTCCTTTTTCTTTCTCTTATCCTCTTCCCTTGCCAGACAAAGTGCTCTGTGATAATGTCTTTTACTTGTGCTGCATGCAGGACTACAGCCAGCCCAGCGCTCAGCCCTCTGGCTTCTATGGTCACTCCCAGCTGCCTGGATCACCGAGGAAATGGAGCCCAAGAGCGACTCCATCTCATACGGTACTCCTAATCAATTTTGCAAGGGGCTTGTTGGTTTTATCTTCCGTCTTTCTCTGCTACAGAGAGTTAAGTGAGCGTGTGCTGGCTTTTTATGTTTGCAGGGTTACACTCCTGTGATGGTAGAAACTGGCTCTCAGCTGTCCCCGGTTCACGTGAGGGCTGACAACTGGCAAGCAGACAGAGTGGAAGCTGGGAGCTCGGCTAATCACGACTCCAATATTGAGGTAATGCTTCACTCCAGCAGTGAGTATACGTGCGAGAACAAGTGGCATTATATTTATAATGTTGTATGTCTTTCTCCCTCTCTAGCGGGATACATGTAATGACACAGCGAGGAAGATTTCCTTTTCGTTGGCCGGGGCTTCAGACTGCCTCCACTCGTCCGAAGACTGCGTTCAGTTCCAGATCAAGAAAGAGGGAGACAAGGAGAGATGGAGCAAAGCACAGGACTACTTTTCCATCCTTCCACTGGACATGGATACCTCTGAATCCTGCAGTGTTTACACGTCAGACAAACTTAATTTCTTATAGGACATAGAATTCTCTGACGCGGTAAAAGTGCTATGGAAAATTGAAACCGAAATCTCACCCGTGCCTTTGACGTCTGAACCTAGCTTCAAACTGTTTGATGTCAGTATTGCATGGTATTTTGTCATGTAATGATGATCACTCTTCAGCATGAGTCGAGCAATAGCCTTCCTGTTCCATATTACCCATTTTACTGACAGTGGCTGATGGTGTTCCCTAAAATCCTCTTTTGGCAAGCCTCTGCTGTGACCTACCTCCAGACCCTCAGGACCAACTTGATCTGCACTGTATATTTGTTGCGTGTGCATGTGTGTGATGAAATTGTTATTCAAGTGTTATGTGAGGCTGAAGGCATATAGAAAGGTATATTAGAAGCTGAAGTCTGAATGGATAAAGTTGTGAAAGGGAATTCTTAAGTAAAACTAGATTAATGGATAGTTATTTGAAGTGTTTTTCCTCGATAGGCAATATACATGTTCACTACTGATAGCTAAATCATTTGCCACAAAATCTTTTCTAATGTCTTCTCTATCTCTAAATATTTTTTTTTAGTGATAGTTCATAGTGTTAATAAACTATTTACCCCTTGCAGTCATTGTAGTGATTGCAATAAGCTGTCCATCTGTAGTTATGACCATTGTGAATAGGATAATATTTTATCTCTGAATCTTACCAGTGGCTCACGAGGTTTTCTTTCCACGTTCTTTGAAACAGCAACATGTTCAAGCACTTCTCACCTTTGAGCAAATAAAACAATTAACGAGCAAACAAAAACAACAAGTATTTGATTGTCTCCAGTGTTTGTTGGGTGGGTGCACTTTAGTGTAATACTGGCCTCGGGCACTAGATGGCAGCCGAGAGTCTGTGAACGCCAAACACGAAGCGTAGAAGAAGAAGCGGCTCGTCGTCCCAGCATGCAGTGGGGAGTTGTAGCGGCAATGAAAGGACAGCGTGCCACTTCCAACTTCACCAAAACATAAATAAAGTCCACTCGAGCTGTTATCTCCACTTGAAAAGGCTCGCGTAATTTGGTTTCCAGAAGAGGCGTGCAGAAGGACGTTTGGAAATGTCGCTGGTTTGTGCGAGTGAGTAGAAAGCATCGATAGGACGAGGTGGCGGCGGAAGCTAACGCTGCTAACGTTAGCGGCCACGCTGTTATCACTGGCTTATCGGTTTATTTGACGGTCGTTTGGCCATCGGTATCATGTGATTGTTCAATATAATGTCTGTCCCCCAGTTTCCAACGAGGTCCCGGAGCACCCGTGCGTGTCCCCGGTGTCCAACCAGGTGTTTGAGCGCCGGCTGATAGAGAAGTACATCGCCGAGAATGGGACGGACCCGATGAACGGCCAGCCGCTCTCCGAGGAGCAGCTCATAGATATCAAAGGTACATGGACGGTGGCGCAGCGTTGTAGTGCCTTGACATGATGCTCTCCCACAAGCTGGACCTCCTCTGCATGTGATCTCTCTAATAAAGTGTGCGCAAGTCCTCCATTTTCACCTTGCGATGGTGGTTTTTTGCACCGCATGGTCATTTGTGGAATAATACATACGATTATTATTACTGTTCGTCCATTATGCACCGTCTATCCATTTATAAAGCACTGTAAGACTGTTTACCAGTAGATTTCCCTGTTCCTGTTTTTGTAATGCCTAGTCAGTGTTGAACGCCTCTAAATACATGATTAACATAATTTTTTGCTTCATATTTCATTTGGGTCAAGTGGGCAAACACAAAATTAATGTTTTCAATGTCTTGTGCACATTTCGTCTGCATCTGTGTACCTTTGCAGTTTAACAGTCAGTTTAACCCCAGGCTTGCTCTGTTTAAGTGGCTGTCTAGGGAGTCGACAATACACAAAGTACCTGAAATAAACTTGGGTAGCAATTTTTATTAAAACATTTTCTGGGGGTTTAAGTTGCTGGGGTTAAATTAACTCCAGCATTTTTTTTTTTTAATTTGATGCTAAGGTAAGGGAGGGTTAAGTGTTCACAGAGGTCTTAAATTCTGTGCAAAGTAGCATCAATAAGGTCTAAATTTTTACATAACTATTTGGCTTGCTGAAATTTACACACACCCTAATCATAACATAATCATAACAAAAGTTAACTAGTAATTTGCTGAAACTTAAGAAGACACCTTGTTGCACTGTATTGCCTATTATGGTACTCTCTCCCTTTCTACAGTGTCCCATCCTATTCGGCCAAAGGCGCCCTCGGCAACAAGCATCCCTGCCATCCTCAAGTCCCTTCAAGATGAGTGGGTGAGTAACTTGGGAGTAAATCCAGTCTAAGTCACTGGAGTACTGTTAATTTTAACCCACAGCTGTGGATTGCTGGCCAGTTAAGTTGTTTCAGTGCAGCTGCAGTGGAGTTGGATAGAACATGCTTCAGCTCTCTAAAACACTAACGTTTGCACTGATGTTCAACAGCCATACAGGGAAAGATACATTATAGAGCCACCAGATGATACTCCCCAGTGGACCATAATATGTTAAAACCTCAAAGCATGTTGCATGTTGAGTAAGGAGCATGTCTCCTGCTTTTTCTCAACTGGAAAAACTCTTCCTGTCTTGCTTTTAACATGCAGCAGCTGCTCTTGCTTTCCTCACATGCACTTCCTCCCTGTTGCTGCTGGGCATATAACTCACACCTGAATGCACCAAGTTTGTGTCACTCCTCCAAGGGCTGTTGAAAGGCACTCTGGGAAATGTAGGACATCGCCAACTGAAGTAGAAATACCTCAGGAGGCAGATTGAGAACCAAAAAAATAGACATACCACTTTGACAGAATAACTGCAAGCATTAAAAGTCCCCATGAAACGACCTCACATGACTTCTGCTTCCTGTAAAACAGAGAATCTTAAATAGTGACATCATCCTGCAGTAGGTCGGTGTAAATTAAAATTTTAGCTAATAAAACCTTCACAAATCTTTAAACATCCTCTCTTATCGATACAGCCCTTCAAATAAAATTGATCATCTTCTGTATCCCATTGCCTCCTTTTTTTTTCCTCCCAGGATGCAGTCATGCTTCACAGTTTCACTCTGAGGCAACAACTGCAGACCACCCGCCAGGAGCTCTCTCACGCTCTCTACCAACATGATGCCGCCTGCAGAGTCATCGCTCGACTCACCAAAGAGGTCACCGCTGCCAGAGAGGGTAGGTTCTTGCCATCCTGTCACGGTGCACAATTCCAGTTCTCGCATTTGTCAAGGCATGGCTCACATTTGTTTGATTTGTTCTCTCCAAGAATGCGTTACTTTGTAGGTAATGACTGGTCATTTGTGATGGCTCAGAGTGTTTTTCCTCATGGCGTCTGTTTCCCTTTCGATAGCTCTTGCCACACTCAAGCCCCAAGCTGGATTGGTTGCACCACAGGCAGTTCCCGCCTCTCAGCCAGCTGCAGTGGTGAGTGACGGACGGACATTCGTATTGACAAAATACTGATCAGTAATCTTGCATCATCTTTGCCATTATTCCTGCTCACAACCTCTTCCCTCCTCCCTCTGTCTCAGGGTGCTGGTGGAGAGCCGATGGAGATCAGTGAACAGGTGGGAATGACCCCTGAGATCATCCAGAAGGTAAGACTGACTCCTGGCTAAATATTTCAATATTTAAGATCAACTATTTCCTCCAACAGGTCCAATGTTTTGTACCTCTTACATGAACTTCATGTTTTAATCTGTCCCCTCTGCAGCTCCAAGACAAAGCCACTGTCCTCACCACAGAGAGAAAGAAGGTAAAATTGTTTAGCTCTTAAGTGTAGCTCTGTTATCCACACTGCTGCACTAATAGTTATTTTGGTTATGTAATGATTCACTCTCCTGCAAATGTGCATTTATGGCAGTGCAGTGTAATATATGATCATAGACCTATTAAGCCCTTTCCTCTTTATTTCCCCAGAGAGGAAAGACTGTTCCAGAAGAGCTGGTTAGGGCTGAGGATCTGAGCAAGTACCGCCAAGTGGCCTCCCATGCTGTAAGTTATTGCTTTTTATAGCATTGGAAGTCAATTAACTTTGTTCTTTTCAGCAAGAAAGGATCGGATTGCAGCTGCTGTTCAGTTTGCTTGTGTGCGATGATTCACTGTGTTTTCTCTTGTGTTGTCACCAGGGCCTCCACAGTGCCAGCGTGCCTGGAATCCTGTCTCTGGATTTGTGTCCCTCAGACACCAACAAAGTGCTCACCGGTACAGCAGTCCATCTGATGCTCAGTTCACATTTTCAAAAGACATTTCAGGTTTAACTGGGTAAATTAATTCAGGTATCTGCTCTCTCACGTTGACCGTTCTGTGATTTTTTTTTTTTTTTTTCCAGGTGGTGCTGATAAGAATGTGGTGGTGTTTGACAAGAATGAGGAGCAGATTGTTGCCACACTCAAGGGTCACACCAAGAAGGTCACCTCTGTCATCTACCATCCATCCCAGGTAATTTCTCTTGCCCCGGCTTCAAACATCAGCATGTCAGGGTCGCTTTAGACAGTCTAATCATGTGATGATACTTTTCAGAGAGATATCAGAAAATTGTATGATCCAGAGCTAGATGTGTTTAATGATGATCTGTTTGTTTGTTTTCTTATCATCCCTCACTCTCCTGCTCTCTTTCCGCCTGCAGTCTGTGGTTTTCTCTGCATCTCCAGACAGCACCATCCGTGTGTGGTCTGTCTCTGGAGGAAACTGTGTCCAGGTGATTCGTGCTCACGAGGCAGGCGTCACCGGGCTCTCCCTTCATGCCACCGGGGACTACCTGCTCAGCTCCTCCGAGGACCAGGTACATTAAGTGTGCAGCTGCAGAGAAACACACTCAGAGCTGTTTCCCTAATTAAGATCATGACTGTGACCTGTAATTATCCTGAAGGCATGATCATGAACAGCCTTACAACACGCATCCTTTTTCTTTCTTTGTGCAGTATTGGGCATTTTCTGATATCCAGACTGGTAGAGTCCTCACCAAAGTCACTGATGAGAGTGCTGGCTGTGGTATGTGCATGATCTCTACAATGATTTGTGTGTGCATTGCAAACTTGGTAAGAGTCCTGTTCTAGGTTGTTAACATTTGTTTCTGCCCCCCACAGCTCTCACCTGTGCTCAGTTCCATCCTGATGGTCTCATTTTTGGCACTGGGACAGCAGACTCCCAAATTAAGATTTGGGATCTGAAGGAGCGCACCAATGTGGCCAACTTCCCTGGCCACTCTGGCCCCGTCACCTCCATTGCTTTCTCTGAGAACGGATACTACCTGGCCACAGGTGGGAAAAGTATTTTTGTAGTTTATAGTTTTGTTGCTGATCTTTGATTGGCAGGTTTGAAAATGTACAGGAAATTAATATGATGGTTTCCTGGTGTTGAATATTCAGGAACTGCACAAAACCAGCACACATTATAATTAAGAGAGAGATTAAAGAGATCAAAGTTTGGGCCTGGGGATATGAACAAATTAAACATCACAATGTCTTTACCAAATAGTACCTCTGTTGACATTGTGATGATATTGAAGGAACGGCAGCTAGTGCTTTCATGCAATATTTACACACATGATCTTTAAGAAACGTTCATTTGTATTGTGGATATAATAATGTAACAGCTACAACAGTCAAATAAGTTCAGGAAATTGCATCCCTTTACTGTAATGCAGCCTTTAAAACTAGGAGAAGACAACACATATGCCATGTAATGATATATGATATCCAAAATCCAAGAGGACATGTAGCCTCATATCATGACGTGGATGTATCGCCCAGCCCTCATTCAAGTCAGGAAAAACTGTGCAGTTTTGGCAAATGATGTGTAGGAGTTTTAGATGTCCAGATTCACTAACCTGCAGCGTTCCTGCTCACTGTTTTTTGAATGAAATTGAAACGGAACTGTGTGCATTGATTTTTGATTTGAAATACCCTGACTATCCAGGTGCTCAGGATAGCTCTCTGAAGCTGTGGGATCTGAGGAAACTAAAGAACTTCAAGACCATCGCTCTGGACAACAACTATGAGGTCAGGAACAGCACTTATGTTTCCTGTTGTAGAGTTTGTGGTTACAGCCTCAGTAGTGAAGGCACTCAGTAGGTGGTTGCTTGACACTGCATTTGAGTCATCAGTCTACTGTCATTACATGGAAAATGTGGTTGACACACATTTGATTTATCCTGTCCATGTGTTAAAATGCAAAACTGGGTTGGTAACAATACTGTTTTGTGTCTAATTGGTGATTTTTGATCATTTTTCTTTGCCTTAATCTGTGGTGTTGCTTTGTGCTCTGTGTTTCAGGTCAAGTCCCTTGTGTTTGACCAGAGCGGTACTTACCTGGCTGTGGGAGGATCAGACATCCGGGTCTACATCTGCAAGCAGTGGTCTGAGGTCCTCAACTTCTCTGGTGAGGGAAAACACCAAACTCTTGCAGCTCCTTATTCAGTATGCATGCTGCATAGCTTTGCTGTGAAGTGGCAGCTGGTTTTGACCCTGCTCCTCCTTTTTTCTGTTTGCAGAGCACTCAGGTCTGGTGACCGGCGTGGCCTTCGGAGAGAACGCTCAGTTCCTGACCTCCACAGGAATGGACAGGAGCCTCAAATTCTACAGTTTGTAGACTGTAGAGGAGGATTAGATGAGGACAGAGCTGACAGAGTTGGGGATGGTTGGGAGGGAGGGTGTTAACATGCTTTTGAGCAGTCATGAGCCTGGACCCAGATTTAGCGTAGTGCTGTAATTTAAAAAAAACACAAAAAAGAAGAAAAAAAAAAACAATCTCTTTTGGATCTGCTTCTTTAGTGTCTTAGTCTTGATGTCCAGGAAAGAGATCTTACAAAGTGTCTGACCAAATGGCCTGTGACTGCTGTTGGTTGAGATTTTTTCGGTTTGAAATATAAATGTTTCTGTGTTACTGAAATGACACGCAGAAGCCAGTGTAATGTTCTGTTATTTTTACTGTATGTTTTTTTTTTTTTTTCTTTTGGAGAGGAGGAGGGGAGGTCCAAGATACTTATGATACAGCTCCAAAGTGTTGTATACCGTTAAAAAAAAAAAATGGTGTAACAATAATCTGCTTCGCTTTTTAATGTAGGCAACCATGAATATGTGTAGGTTATGATGAAAACGTGTCTGTAGTGATGTACAGTCAGATGCAGAATGAACAGATGTACAAGATTCCCCTCTTTCACTTCATGTAATCAGAAAATAATGCAGGCTTGTTTTACCTCCCCTCAAGTTCCCCCTTCATTTCATCTTTTGTGTACCCTATCATTTCCCCCAATTGTATATTTCTTATTGTTTCCTCTTTTACCTGTTGCAGCTCCTCCCTTTTACAACAAAATAAACTATCTTTTGTAATGCCATTAAACCGCTTGTCAGACCAGTGAAATGAAAGTCCTCGTCATGTCCCAGAGCAGAGTCAGGTGTCTGTGCTCAGTTTGAAGACTTTGGTCCCAGTAAACCCTGCTGTGCTGCTGTTTGTGTCAAGTGAAAGTCTTTACTCCAGGTTATTGATTTGATGATCTTAAAAAAAATAGTGGAGGAGGTGGTTCAGCACACAAGTATGGGAACATGAACTATCTTGTGAAGACGAAGGATTTTTTTTTTTTTCTTAGGGAAATGATTGGCTGTCAGTCATGAAGTCATAATGTCAGCTACGCTGCGAATAATGCAACATAACATGAAACGATCACGTCATAATCAGTTAAAAGTCTTGTTACAACGTGTATGTCATTATGACGTGACAAAGACCTTGTTATAGCATAGCAAGAGGCAGTATAACAAATTCCTCACGTTATAATAAGATAAATAGTATTTTATTGTAACCAGAAATGGTCTCTTGTTCATTAGGTGATGTGTTCATGTCGTGATAAGGTGAAAACGTGTCACTTCAACGTGAAACTCGTGCGATAACGTCCGAACATCTTGTTACAATGTGACAGTAAACTTCTCACGTTATCGCGCGATACTGGCCCGTTTTTCCTCTCGTGGCGTGGTAGCCGTGTCTTTCCACAGTCCTCAATTAAAAATGAAACGTAATAAATGTCTGCGTGCTGTTTATTCATCATACAACGATGGCGCTCATCGTGAAGCGCGGCCCCTAGCGGCCGGACGCAGACACGACAGCCCACAGGGAAACAATGAGCCTGCAGCGTCACGTGAGACTGAAGTAATGTGACCCGCGCGAACAGGAAGTGCGAGTCACAGCCAAAACTCCTCATAAAGTGCAGGAGCCGTGAGACCCCGTCTGTCCGAGGGTTAGAGGTCTGTCCGTCCGTTTGCGGCTGGACACACTGGGCCAAGCAGGTAGGAGCTCACACACACCTGACACACACACACGCACACACACACTGTGAACCCCGACAAACAGCCTGTTTACTATCAACCTCACTGCTACATCAGCCGGTTGGGATCAGACACCCTGCTAGTGCCACAAAAACTATGCTCTTGTTTGATTTTTCCCAATGGAAGTCTCGTTGTATCAGACGAAACTGTGCTGTTATAAATAATGCTGTGAATTTACCAAGGTTTTAAGTCAGTATGACACAGTCTTGGTGTTCAATTGGCGTGACATAAAGCAGAAAACATAAAAAAAAACAATCTCTGCCTGAGTGATGTGGACTATGGCGAAAGGTGGGTTTCAACAGCAAGATGTTCGCTAATACTAATAATGAGCCAGCACACAGCAAGGCTAGGTCACAGTCGAGATTTGTTTCACTAAACCGGTGAAATTGTGGGGGTACTCTGCTTAAGAAAATGGGACACGTTCTTTGAAATCTCAATTAAAGCCCCATAAAAGTTGTTTGTCATGGACATCAGTCGCAAAGTCAAATGCTAGGCTTCATTGTGCCTAGAAATGTGGCTTAAGTTTCTGTTTTGTTTCTATGCAGTGATTCATAGCGTGGGCTTTTTCCTACTTCTCTCTTTTTTTTCCTTTTCTTTCTTTCTTTCTTTCTTTTTTTTTTTTTTTTTACCTTTAATTCGCCCTACCCACTGAACAGTTGAGTGCACCCATTTTTTGTCTTTATTTCTTTTCTCTTTTTTCTTTTCTTTTCTTTCTTTCTTTTTTTTGTATTTAACCTTTGTTTAAACAGGGAAAGCTCACTGACATTTAAAATCTCTTATAAGAGCATCTTGGCCAAGACAGGCAGCAGCGCAGGTTAACAGGGCTGCACACATATAACCTGTTACAATCAAAATAGGAGATAAAGTCCCGTATTGGTTTAGTAATATTTTACAGAGCAAATTTTACTGAAGTACATTTTGCTAATTTTAGCAGAGACCTGTCTGTACAAGAATGGAAACTCCGCTGACCTTCATGTTAGTCAGGTGGAGAAGAGGGAACTTCACGCTTCCCTATTCTTCTGTTTGCTCTAAACTAGAGAAGCTCCAACGCATCAGCTGTGTCCTCGGTGAATACTGACATGATTTTTACTGCTTCTCTCTTCTTTGTTCCATTGAAGGCTTCAGCGGTTTGACAACAATGCCGTCCTCTAACATGTTGACAGAGGAGAATATTAGATCTTGACTGACTTGTCTTGTCCGTCAGGCAGAGATGGGCTCCATGTTTCGCAGTGAGGAGGTGTGCCTGGTGCAGCTCTTTCTTCAGTCCGGCTCGGCCTACAACTGTGTCAGTGAACTGGGGGAGCTGGGCCTGGTGGAGTTCAGAGATGTGAGTCACTCAAGTTACTTGGCAAACTGTTGGCTCAGCTCTGTGGTCACAGTTTTGTGGTGAAAACGCACACGGTCCAATAGAAACTAGTGCTTGTTGTCAAGAATTTGGCTTCAGAAACAATGCTAAGAAAAACCACCAGTGTGCCACCACACTTGACCTAGATAGCTTTGCAGCAAATTGTGCACCGCAGATTTTTTTTTTTTTAGTTCTGTTGGTGGGATGTACCCGCTCTGTAGGTGAAGTGGTTTTATATTTTTCCCCTGGCACTTGTTTGTTGGTGGGTTTTGATGAACTTTAAGTGCGACTGTGACCCTGTTTGAGTGTACTGCTGCAGTGTAAAGAGACAGATCACAGCTCTTTTCTGCTCCTTGTCCTTTTAACTGTTGCAGTCCTCACACTACAATTTAGCATCAACTTGCAGAATACATTTGGTGAAAACATTGAATATTCATGAAATTCAGTATTTAACTCATTTGATCATCCACAGTGGTGTTAAAGTAGGGCTAAACAATTAACCAAACAAGATAATCGAGATTTAGCAATTATTGTGCTGCATTCAGTTTAACAATGATGCACTTGTCTTGTGTTGGGAATCCAGGGCACCTCTTTCCTTTGCAGGGTTGTGCTTTCACCCCTCACTAAAAGCCCAAATTCACTCTCAGCCAAGCTTTGGCATGGTTACATATAAAGTTCAAGGAAATCCACTGTTAAAAACATTTTTTAAGTTCAATAAATGCACAATATTTCCAAAGTCAATGAGTAATCACTTCTGTATGCACGTGTTGTGCCTACATTTAACCCTAAAGTTATTAAGCTGCACATGGAGAATTGAATTTAACCCTGTTGTCATGTATTGAGGCTCATACTCCAGCCCTCAGATGTATTTATTTCCTCATAAATCCATATCCATTGCACAGAGACATGAGTCAGGGAGTGAGGCTTACACAAGTCACAGAATAGAGAATCTAAAATCTCTTTACGAGTAGAAAACATTAAAGTTTTTGATGCTGAAATGTGAGGACGTTTTGTTTGTCAGCAGTACATTTTAAGTTTGGACTCTGGGGTATTTCTAAATCTGAAGTCATGGTTGCCTCCAATCACTGTTACACACAGCAAATATTTCTGTGGGCTTTTTGATCAGGTGAGTATGGATAACCATTTTAACCCTCCGCTGTTCTCCCCTCTGCTTTGCTCAGTTGAATCCCAACGTGAACGCCTTTCAGAGGAAGTTTGTGGGAGAGGTCAGACGATGTGAGGAGCTGGAGAAAACCTTCAGTAAGTATCTCAGATCTAAACAGTCGACCCATTGTTCCCCATCTGTCTTCACCCTGTCTTGTCAGGTTTTCTTTATCATCTCTATCTTGTCTGTGTGTTCTGCAGCCTTCCTGGAGCAGGAGATCAATCGCTCCCTGTCACCGCCCTTGCACGGCCCCCTCCCTCCTCCTTGCCCGACACCCTCGGCCCCTCAGCCCCGTGAGCTGATCACCATAGAGGAGGAGAGCGAGCGGCTGGCCAGAGAGCTCAGAGAGGTGATTTGTGCTGATAAACCAAAGATCCTCTTTTCTTTCATCAGTGTCCTATCAAAAGGAGGTTGAGTGTTTTAGCCAGATAGGTGCTCACCCAGAGGTTTGTGTGTGTGTGTGTGTGTGTGTGTGTGTGTGTGTGTGTGTGTGTGTGTGTGTGTGTGTGTCCAGGTTTCCAGGAACAGAGACAGCCTTCGGGCCCAGCTGACCCAGCTGTGCCAATACCGAGGAGTCTTGACCCAAACACACTCTCTTACTGCAACTCAGGTTTGTAGAACTACATTTCTCAACACCAGTGCCTCTCTTGCTACTAATTGATTCTTTAATCTAAGGGCCCTTTCACACCGACCTCGGCTGCTCTGGACTTTCAGACTTTTCAGTTCGATCCAAACCAAAATTACAGGTGTGAAATATATATGGTTCAATGACGTTAAGAAATTATCAAATCAAATAAATGCCTAAATTCTGATAGATTGCTTCGATTTAATCTATACAATTTAACAAAAAGATAAACCTTGGTTCGGTGTGAAAAGGGCCTAAGTTAGTGGGTCACAGGTTAGAAAGATATTACACCAACTAGACGTCTTGGCTGTTTTGTTTTTTCCCACAGGCTCCACCGCCTGTACTAGAGAGCCAAGGCCTATTTGATAACCGCCAAGATGTCCACCTCAGGTGACGCCCATTTCGAAGAACAGTTTACTTACAGTCTAATCTTGTGTAATTTTTACATAACTCTCACCAAATCTCCTCTCTTACAGTTTTGTAGCAGGGGTTGTCCATCCTTGGAAAGTCCC
The DNA here is from genome assembly GCA_900302555.1 of Myripristis jacobus. NCBI lineage: Eukaryota > Metazoa > Chordata > Actinopteri > Holocentriformes > Holocentridae > Myripristis > Myripristis jacobus. The sequence goes on from OMLB01015005.1 coordinate 17,357, forward strand.
CTCGTTTGAACGGCTGCTGTGGCGGGCGTGTCGCGGTTACATCATCGTGGACTTCAGAGAAATGGAGGAACGGCTCGAGCACCCTGACACTGTGAGAAGTGGAGTAGGACAGAAGAGGGGATTGTGATTTTGAGATGGAATAGAGCTTTATTATTTGTTATGTCCAGTGTGATTTATGGCTGTTTATCATGGCTGCTTGCTGGTGATTTGCAGGGGGAGATGGTGCAGTGGACAGTGTTCCTTATTTCCTACTGGGGAGATCAGATTGGACAGAAAGTCAAGAAGATATGCGATTGGTGGGTCAGCCTGTTGTCATGTTGGATATTTTACAATGTAGAGTTTAATACCACAGTGCTTGAATTTGCTGAATGATTTTCTCTTGCAACCTCTCACAGCTTCCGCACACAGACATTTGCTTATCCTGAGAGCACCGCAGAGAGGGAGGAAATCCTCCAGGGACTTCAAGGCAGAATCGAAGATATTAAATCAGTAAGTGTGGTGGATCAAAGCACACTGACTGCACCTGCTGATAGAGCTTTGATAGAGTATTTGCCTCACAGACTCATCACATGTGGAGAGACTGGAATGAGTGAAATGGGGGTTTTTTTTCACCTTCACCAAAAGAACTACATGTTTTGTTGTAAGATCCATCTCTGCTCCGCTCACCACAACAGATCACCGTTCACACCATTATCGCCATTATCTTTCACCCGTGATCAGATTTGCAATTAACCTTGCACATTCAGAATTACTTCTGCGGGTTTATTTCTTACTTTGAGTCCCGTGAATCAAAATAAACTCACTCCCACCCCTTCTTTCTCATCATTTCTATGTTTAATAGTTCAACTATCTTCTTAATATTCATCCCATTCCCTATATCTGGCCTGTCAAGAAAGCAGTTATCCCGAATCACTCTATTTTTTTTTCAACATATGACATAAATGCCACCGTCTCACTGCAGAGACAATCTTCGTCATGCCAGCTGTTTCTTCTACCAAATGTTCATTAATTCCACAAAGCAACTAAGTAGGCTTTTCTTTTGTGGATGGGATCTCTGGCACTACTTCACCTTCTCAACACTTCTCCCCCATGTCACCTCTGTCCACTTCAGGTGCTGTCCCAGACTGAGGCCTTTCTGCAGCAGCTGCTGATGCGGGCGGTGGCTGTGCTGCCCCAGTGGAAAGTGCGTGTCCGCAAGTGCAAAGCCGTCCAGATGGTGCTGAACCTCTGCAGCCCCTCCGTCACCGACAAATGTCTGATCGCCGAGGCCTGGTGTCCCGTTGCTAAGCTGCCTGAACTGCAGAGCGCTCTGAGAGAGGGAGGGGTGAGAGAGGGAGAAAAGCAGGAGGGAAACACAGGGAATAATTAAAGCAAATAAATACCAATGGTGTGACTGGAGAAAGAGTTTAAAGTCCAATACAATAAGAAGTAAAAGCTGGTGAGCCT
>OMLB01015006.1:0-12689 GCA_900302555.1 Myripristis jacobus
GTGAGGTACTTGCGTGCTACACGGGCAAGAACAGGGAAGCGGGTCTGGTTGGACTTCCAGTACTTCAAAGGGCATTCTTTCTTGAGGATGGTGACTTCTTGCAAGTATGTATGCACCTAAAGAAAAAGTAAACCCAAATAGAATTCTATTAACGTTTCTTCAAAGCACTGACAGCCAAATGTTTATTTTTTTCATTTTATGTACACTTTAATATGAAGCACTCAGTGAATGAAAATAGTTTATTATTTACTTACCTGTGAAGCTGTTTCGCCTGTAGTTGCTTGTTTGACGATGTCGTTCTCTGCGAGGATTTCTTGGTACATGTCCTGCAGGCTTTCATTTCGGGCCTTCTTAGGTGGTGGGTTCCGGTCCTCCTGGCTCGGGTCATCTGCACTGGCACCAGCAGCTTCTTCCTGCTGATCATTACCAACAGCAGCCATTTCTTCCACAACACTCAGAAGCATATTCACTGCTTCCCCCTTCTTATCAGAGTCACAATAACGATCTTTGTAACCAGCATCAACCATAGTTGCAATGGCATACAGTGGTTCACCTTGCATGCCATTAAAGCAGTTACAGACAGCTTCGAGTAGTGTACATTTGGCTGTTTGCACACCTTTGTCTGATTCATCAACCTTGGCCAGCAGCCGTGTGAGGGACATCACAGCAGGGATGACATCTGCAGCAGTGGCCTCCGCAGAGCTGATGTCTTTGGTTAGCTGTTTGAAGGGTTCCAGTAGGTTGGTCATCTTCTCCAGAATTCCCCATTGAGTTGCATTCAATGTTGCAGGGAGTTCATAATCTGCAGCATATGCACTCAAGGCCCTCTTCTGCTCCACCAGGCTTTGCATCATATAATAGGTGGAATTCCACCTGGTGGGTACATCCTGTTGCAGCTTTTTCTCAGGCATGTTGAGTTCTTTTTGTATGTCTTCAAAACGACTGCCAGAAAGTGGTGAGTGTTTGAAGTGGCCTACCACTCGTCTCCCCATAGCCAGACCATCTGCTATGTTGCGTTGAGACAGGGCACCTCCGTTCACTGTCAGCTGCAAGGTGTGTGCCATACAGGGCAGACTTGGCACACCAAACTCTGACGCAGCTTTAGCCATGTTGTGTGCGTTGTCCCTTAAAACTACATGCACCATCTCCTTGGAGATTTTCCATGTCTCAAACATCTTTTCAAAAGCACACATGATTGCTTGTGCCGTGTGAGACCCACGGCACTCTTGAGAATGAAGCACAGCCTTGTTTAGCGCAAAGTCTGGATCTAGCCATTGAGCGGTTAAGGTCAGCATGCTAACCTGGCTAACGCTCGAAGACCATTTATCTGTTGTGAAGCTAATGGCTACAACATCAGAAATTAGTTTCTCGATGTGTCCATAAACAACACTGTACAACTCGGGGAGGCAAACATCCGAGAAATACCTGCGATTGGGCATGGCAAAGGGTGGCCCGAGGAACTCCACAAGTTTGCAGAATCCGGCATCTTGCACGATGGAAAACGGCTGGTTATCCAGTGTGATGCACTCCATGATTTTTCCGCTGATCGCGTTCGCTCTTGGGTGGTCCTTGTTGTATTTCAGTTTTTTTTCTGCTGACTCTTTGAGTGATAGTTGCGTTGTTTTTTTCAGTGCCTCCTTTCCTAGTTGTTTTGCATTACCTTGCTGCACAAACGCTTCTTGTGCCTCGGGGTGGTTCTTCCTGATGTGAGAGATTAAATTTGAAGTGTTGAAGGACGAAACCTTGGGGCCCCCTCGCATGACAGGCGCTTTGCATTCATTACAAATGGCAAATTTGGTATCTGCAGGTGAAACTTGTGAAAATGTGTAGTAACAAAGTACTGAGTAGCCACACACTACTGTTTTTTTTTGCCTCTGGGCGCGGTTTGATGAGGTCATGAACCGTGTGCCGGTAAACGTCTTAGGACCCCACAAGCATCCATGATTTATTCATGCACGTTTGGCAAAACCCGGCGTTATCGGGTTTTCATTATCAGAGGAAAAAACGATAGCGATATGTACAGATATTACAAAAAATGCTAATATCGGGCCGATATTATCAGCCGGCCGATATTATTGGACATCCCTAATCTTGAGGTATTAAATATCAAATGAGGTGTGTTCAGCTGACTAGCCAACTACACAAACTCAAAAGCGGGCACCTTGCAAGACATACCTTGCAAGACATCAGCAGCAATCATGTTTTTGCATACACTGAGTCACTATTTTACCCAGGTTTGATATTTTTCTTTGCTTCTGCTTCTTCTCTTTGCCATGTTCGCACTTTTTCACACTATTCACACTATTTCATGGCTTAAAAATCAGGTAAAACCAACTTAATGTCAGTAATGAATGACTGTCTATAGCAGTAACCAGTATTTCTTACTTCCTAAAAAGTTGAAACTTTTTGAAATTGAAATTTTTTCAATTTTTACAGACATCTGTTATCAATATGGGACAATTTGAGGTGTGCTCAGCTTATCTAGCTAGGTGCTCAGGCACCCTCAAAACAACAATCCTCATATTTAACTGTTAAGTCAATAGTATGACAGTGAATTACCCACTATAGCTTTTTGTTTAGTAAAAACATGGTAGAGATACTATAATAATATAGTAGATAAATCTACTAGCCATGATGCCAGAAACACACATTTACTATAGAATCCTATGCAGTTTTCATCTGCTGAGCCTGGTGTTTAGTTTACAGAACATATTTTCTACACTTCAATTACAGTTACAATTCACATTTGGCAGATGCTTTTATTCAAAGTGAGGTACATATGAGATTTTTATACATCACAAGCAAAGATCTATTCAGGAGAGAACAGTGACATCATGTGCCATAAATCTCTGGTTATGGTCAAAAGGATATAGGTGCTACAAGGCAGTTCTACAAGGCCAGTGCAAGGAGGTATGTATAGAGTGCATGAAGTGCATCGAGGAGGGAAGAAAGCATAGAAGAAAGCATTTTTTACTATTATATAGGGGATTACACAATGCACTAGGTGAGAGGGTGTTCCCTAAAGAGCTGGGTTTTTAGCTTTCTCGTAAAGACAGAGCGAGTCTGTGGATGAGATGGAGTTTGGTAGCTCGTTCCAGCACCGAGGAACCACAGAGGAGAAAAGTCTAGCTTGTGATTTAAGCTTGTTGTGCTGGGAGCACCGGGTGCCAATCCGTGGCAGAGCAAAGTGGGTGGGAGGGAGCGTAAACCTCAAAGAGGGAGTCCAGGTAGCTAGGAGGAGTTTTGGTTGCTGCTTTGTCGGCAAGTGTCAAGGACTTGAACTTGATGCGAGCAGCAACTGGAAGCAAGTGGAGGGATATTAACAGTGGAATGACGTGCAGTTTTTGGCTGGTTATACATCAGAGGTACTGCCACATCCTTGATCATCTGCAGAGGCTCGAGTATGCCTGTTGGGAGCCCTGCCAGTAAGGAGTACCAGGAGTTGTGCTGCATGTTGAGAAAGGTATGGCCTGATTTTTCTGATTTTGTACAGGTTAAGTGCATGAGAAAGCCACGAACGCCACATTTTCCTTAAAGGTCAGTTGGTCGTCAATTATGACTCCCAAGTTTTTGGCAGATTTTGTTGGAATGAGCTGTGTAGAATCCAGTTGGATACTTATCTGTTGTTGTACAGAGGGACTGGCTGGGAAGATGAGAAGCTCAGTCTTTGACAGGTTTAGCCGAGATATCAGTGAGGCATGCTGATATTCGCGTGGAGACTGTGGGGTCGTCTGGCTGGATGGAGGAGTTGGGTATCATCAGCATAAGAGTGGTATGAAAAGCCATTTGAGCGAATGACTGCACCAAGAGAGGAGGTGTACATTGAAAAGAGAAGGGGACCAAGGGGTAGCCTTGAGGTACCCCTGTGGACAAGCAGTAGGATTTAGACACTTGACCTCTCCATGATACTCTGAAGGATCTCAACCAGAGGGCAGATTCTGAGAAGCCAAGCTCAGCGAGTGCAGAGAGGAGGGTCTGGTGGTTAACTGTGTCAAAGGTAGCTGATAGGTTAAGCAGAAATAGGACAGGACAGACCGGCAGCTCTAGCTGAAGGACAGAAAGGACAGGAGTGAAACTGGCCTCTACTTTTAAACCAGAGATGAGTGTAGGTTTCTTTAGCAGCAGGGGTAGCAGCAGGGTAGCTTGGGTATAGGGTCGAGTGGACAGATAGTAGGATGAGAGTCGAGTATAAGCTTGGAGACTTGCTCCTCGGTGACAATGGTAAATGAGAGGAATTAGGGCCTATTAGCTGGCAGCTGCAGAAAACTGATCACTGGTGGCAGAAACCTTATCGGTAAAGAAGGATGCAGAGTGGTCTGCAGTGAGCAGAGTTGATGGTGGTGGCAGCAGATGGTTGAGGAATATGTTAAAAGCTGAAAATAATTTACAAATGTCTTTGGTGTTGCTGATTTTCTCCTGATAAGTGGTTTTGGCACTTTTTAGCTGAGAGGAGAATGCCAATAGGAGAGTCCGATAATTACTGAGGTCAGCAGGATCTCTGGATTTGCACCGTTTTTTCTCACATGCTCTGAGTCCTGCCCGATGCTCTCTGATGACACCGGTGAACCACAGGCGGGGGGTGGGGTTTACGAGCAGTTTTGGATGATAGTGGGAAGAGGTTGTTTAGAGAAGCTGTCAGAGAGGAACAGAGTATGTCTGTGGTGTCATTGACATGGAATGAGAAGAATTCATTATGAGGGGGCATGGTAGCTGAGACCTCATTTGAGAGCTGAGTCGGTGTGAGGGACTAGAGGTTTTGTCTGAAGGAAACCTTTTGCGGCAAAGAATGAAGATGCTCCGGTAGGTTAGCTGTGAATTGATAAATAAGAATTGATAATAGAGAAGTGGTCTGACAGAGGCAAGAGAGTGACAGTCATATTTGCCATGGAGCAGTTTCAAGTGAAAATCAGATAGTGTATTCCCACTTTGTGTTTAGGAGTGGTGGAGGCCTTTGTGAGGTCAAATGAGGACAGAAGTGAAAGGAAGTCAGCTGCTTGAGGGTTGAGATGCATCTCAGGAATGGGTGAGAGTAGCATGTCTAGTTCGACTACAGAGTTCCCCATTTGCCCTGGTGGGTGATATATGACAACTACAATTAGTTTAGTGGGAGTGGTGACCATGATTGCATGGTATTCAAAGGATGAGTTACTGCATAGGGGAGAAAGCTTAGTAAATTTCCAGTCTGTGGAAATGAGTGCACCTGTACCACCACCACACCCCTTGGAGTGAGGTGTGTGGGAGAAAGTAGAGTCAGCTGAAAGCACAGCTGGTGTGGCTGTGTTTTCTGGACGGATCCAGCTTCTGGTGAGGGATAGTACCTGAATGTTATGTAGGTTTACTAGTGCTTTGGTAAGTTCTGTCTTATTTTTTGTTTCATAAGTCAAACAAGCAAACAGGAAGTAGCAAAGGCTTTCCTGAGAGAGAGGAGGTTCTCAGGCTTGCACTGTCTTTTGTGACTGATGCATTTTTTTGCAGTTTCCCTGAATGATAGGGATGAAATGGTAGCTGAGGTAGCTTTAAGTGGTGATCAAGAAGCCATGATGAAGAGAATAAATACAAATAGTTTGTCTGTGTCCTTGCTCAGTGGACTGACACTTCTGCTGACGCTACAGTGCAGCTGTGTTTAAATACCAGAAAATGCCACAGCTATGCCTAGTCACAGCTCATTAATAAGGCTGAGCCTGCCCCTTTCAGATTTCCAGAATAAAGGAACAGAGAGTGGGTACAGTTTTAAGTCCTAATCTAACCCAGAAACAAAGATTCAAAAACATTTACAGACCAGTTGCTACCTCCTGTGTTATAGATCTAAGCTTGCTCTGCTTTGGCAGAACAGCAGCCTAGAATTGTGGGCAGGCAACAAGCCCGAGATTGCTATACTAACAGAGCTGACAGAAAGTTACAGAGTTTGCATGAGCTCCTTCTTGTGTTACCAAGCGATCACTGTAAAATAAGCCAAGCATTGTATTTGCGTAATTTAGTTTCTGTGGGAAGAATTAACTTAAATGTCTCTCTGTTACAAATTTAGTATTTAGTTCCCTTACTAACAACACAGGCCTCCAAACGTGGCAATGTCACTATGTCATCGATTTTTTTTTGAGCTGCTGTTTCTCCTATATTGGAATCCTCATCCTCCTTCGTTGTGTCTTCACAGGTGTTTAAGGATGAGAAGTACCTGAAGGACGCTGTAGAATGTGGTGAGGTGATCTGGCAGCGTGGCCTGCTGAGGAAAGGCTATGGTATCTGCCACGGTACTGCGGGCAATGGCTACGCATTCTTGTCCCTCTTCCAGCTCACCCAGGAAAAGAAATACCTGTACCGCGCCTGCAAGGTATGAATGAGGGTTACCCCAACCTATGGGGTCAATATTGCCCTTTTATTAGAAATGTGATCTTGTCCTGTTATTGTTGAGTGGATGCAATTTGGTTTATTACACTTTTATCACAGACTTTAAACAGGTAAAGAGGTTTTTTGTATCGCATGATTCCTACAGAAAGTGCTTCAAGGTGCTTTACATATAGTTAAAAAAGACCAAAAAAAAGATACTTAAGGTTGTATTTCCCCTTAACCCTAACACTTGTCATCATTAACAAATGTGATGTAATAATTCAACACTTGCATAAAACCTGCTGTACAAATAAAGCTTAATTTTACCTTCTTCCAGTTTGCCGAGTGGTGTTTGGACTATGGGACCCATGGCTGTCGCATCCCAGACAGACCCTATTCACTCTTTGAAGGTACCAAATATTTATTCAACTCTTAAGCAAAACTTGTCTTGACATTTTCACTGCCTTCCTCTGTCCAATCTGTTCAATCGATGTAATAGCTGGCCCGTAATCTTTTTTTTTGCATGAAAATTGCATTTGCCACCGCTGCCTGTTCTCCATCAAAGGCTAGTTACATAGCAGAATACGAGTAATTTCATCTTGTCTAAACTGGAGAGACCTTTCATTTAGCTTTGATTGAGGAATTAAAGACAACATTGGGGATAAAACAGTAGCACTGAGTGGAAAGGAGCCATCGACTAGACAGATGTGGAAGAGCATTCGCTGGTGTTACCATAGCAGTTAAACCAAAGTAGCTGTTTTTCGTTTTTCCTCCCCCAAAAACTGGGGCTAAAAATTTAGATGAAGGCTGATAGGAACTTCTGTGATCCATTGTGTTGTCTCCTCATTTTTCAAAAACATTTTTTGGAAGTAACATCCCCAAACCACTAACCCAAACAGTTTCATCCAGATATATTAATTTATGCATGGTTAAACTTTGGAAATAATGAAAACAATTACTATTGTTATTGTAATACTACTACTTCTACTACTTCTACTACTGCTACTACTAATAATAGGAATACTTATAATAAGGATTTGGTTCATTTCCATCAGCTGGGCTAAAGAAAGTTAAATGCGGCTCCTAAATCTCAAAGTGCATGATTACCAGAGAAATGGAGCTTATCAAGAACTATACCTAGACTGATGAATTACCTGAAGTAGCATTGGGAAAGCTTTTATTGTATTTTAGTGTTGATAAATAAAATACTTGACAACACTTACATGTATTAGCTTTTGACGTTAAACCTTTTCTACTTACCTATTATAAAGCTGCTCGCAGAGGGCCCATGCTCACTCATGCTGCAACAAAACTCAAATAACATCCCTTTAAACCAAAAATAAAACAATGCAGGCTGAATTGTTGTCTGGGAGCAGTGAGACCAAAAACAAACGGCCACTTCACTTGACAAGTCAAGTTATGAAAGAAAACAGCACATGCACTGGTTACCTGTTCCTCACAGACCCTGAGTTGGAAAACACTGATGACAGATGAGGGACTTAGGCGAGGTATGGCGAGCTGAACCATGAATGAAGTTCCAGGTTGGCAAGCCAACAACAGTCTGAATGAAGGAGAGCTGAGCGGGAGACTTCCTCCATAGAGTCCAGGGTGGACGTCCCGCTCCTCTCAGTCTTACCAGTGTACAAGACAGTTTCTCGCAGTCACATTATTCATCTCAAAGCTTAGTACTTGTCATTCTGAGATCTCTATTTACTGGTCTGAAATGAAATGTTTTAGACTGGACACCTGTCCTCCAACGCTAGGTTACATTTACTGCCTGAAATTGCCTCCATGTTGCCTTCAGTGTTGTCACATAAACTCCAAACATAATTTATAAATTTTTGTCTGAACACTGCCTGACCTGTCGGGTCCCTATGGTCTTAATGGGTCCCAGTGGGCTCAGGTAAGATATCCACTCTCTATTGTTGGGTCATGTGGCACAGGACTTAGGATTGTATTGATAGTCAGAGAAATCAGTGGAAGCCTCCATCCCTTTTTCAGTCTTTGGCTATCAGTGACAGATGTTTCTCCTCTCAGGTATGGCAGGGGCTATCCACTACCTGTCAGAGATTGCAAAGCCTGAAGATTCCTGTTTCCCTGCCTTTCAACTTTGAGCTGCCTATGCTTTGGAGCACCGGGGCTGATTGGACTGAGGATGCTGAGGGGGAAAAGAACAAAATGTTGTAAGAGTGTTCGTTAGACTGCTGGACAATGTTGTATCTGTGTTATAGCTTTCAACCTTGGCCACAGTGAGTCATGACTCAATGAAAGCTGGAACTAAATAGACTGAACTGCTTGGTTATTTGTGTAAACATTTGATTTGTTCTACAGATTGAACAAAGACATACCAAAAGAAAAAAAATTCTGGAAGTTGTTAACTACTAAAAATAAAACAAGCAGGCCAATCAGATGTGGATAGTGGATCTAAGAAGATGATGGATATTTCTCATCGTTGGAGACGGACAGTTTCCTCTGCACTCGGCCTATTATATGAAGAGTGGCAAAGCTTCTGGGTATCCCAATGGAGGGGCCCCTGTCCTCTCTGTGGAGCGGTGGGGACATGGACCCCAGTCCCCCAACCCATCAAAATGTTTTGCCAGCTGGCATGGACGCAAAAAACCCCACACCCCAAGCCCTCAGCCTTTAATACTGTAGCATCCAGGCCAGGAAGAGGGCAGGCGGGCGGATGGACGTGTGTGTGTGTCTGTATGTGTGTGTGTTTGTTTGAAACTGAAGCTGTTTTAGTATTTCTACGCCTCTGCATGTTTGTTGTAACGGCTCTTGGTGCCTCATACCGTCTAATTTCCTCTGGTGTGCTCTTAGATAGAAACTGTAAATTATTTCAATTTTCCAGGCATTTGTCACAGTGGGAACAAGTTTCTCAATCATCACTTTCATTGATATACAAGTGAAAAACCAGCCTGACACCTTTTTTGTTTTGGTCTCTGAAGCAGACACATTCAGCAATTTAAAGTATCAAACCAGAACATTGTAAATTATATATTTACAGTCCCAGTTCCGCGCTGAATATACGTTCCATTACGAATGACATGGACACCTGCAGGAAGAAAGCAAAACATCTGTCCACTTACAGCAAATGACTCACTAATGACGATAGGAAATGCTAGTGCTAACGTTAGCGAGGCTACTTATAGCTAGTCACCTTCTCTGCTGGTGCTAGGTCCAGGACCGTTCATCAATTTCAAAGAATATACACTGCTATGAATCTATACCATTGTAAAATAAAGACTGCAGAGAACACTAGATTGAATTTAAACATGTTTCTAAATAGCTGTCTGCCGTTTTGTTGCAACATCATATGTGGGTATTTTGGCAAACTCGGAGCTTTCCGATCTTCTCTGCAGTTCCACCTTCAGAGTCCAGACTTACCTGGTGTCCCTTTGCACTATTCCACAAAGGAACAATTTCTCCTTGTTCCAAGTTCAGTGGGAAGTGTCATAAGAGCAGAGGTGATCTGCCTACTCATGTTTTAGGCCGATGGACATTAGAGATCCTGGCTAATTAGCCATGTTGCTACTATGTGTACTGGTTCTGGCAAAGCTACAAGCTGTTTTTTCTAGCTAACCGAAACGAAAAGGCAGAAGATGTTTTCCCATATTGTTACAAGTGCCTGATGAATTGAAATGTTTCATTTATAATATGAAAAGAAACTTCCATCTGTGCTGTGAAATGTGTCTACATTTGTCCTTCAAACAGCTTGTTTGCATCATTTACATATCCACTGAAACGATCGAGCTAGCTTGGTAGCAGCACGCATTGGCTCCGCTGCCCCCCCCCACCATGTCACAATTATGTTGATGATGAGGGAAAATCTATTTTAAATCAAATTGTGACCCAAGAACAGTTATTACACAGGATCACTAGTGACCACCCGTAACTGGTGCAAAATTCAAACTTTCGGCAGCTTCAGTCTGAAAATATTGGTATTTGCCTTGAAAAAGCTGTCAGTGGAATCCTACCAGTCACCATCATTTCCCTACAGTACTAATACTGCTTTTTTGGCTTTTTTTTTTTTGTTTTTGTTTTTTTTTACCCATCTTCCTTCTCCATTTGATGTGACCCAACTATCACTCACTTCTCCTCCTAGCCTTACCCACTAATGTTGCATTCATGTACACATCGGATGTATTTTTCCTCAAGTTATGATATTACTTTTTTGAGTTTTTTGTATTTCCGACTTTGGGAGTCCTGGGTACGACTTGACTGGCGTTTGAGTGCTCTGATTGCAAATATCGGGTAACCAAGCAACATGAAAACATAGAAGCCATTGCAAACCTTAACAAGCCACAACTCAGAAACCCCGGCAGCATTGATATTTCCCAGTTTCTGACTCGGAAACCTGTAAAATATGGCAAATGGCAAATATGATGTAGGGACATACACACACACACACAAAATGAATTCTGAGATTACTCTCCACATTGTAAAACTCATTCTTCTGTTTAGTTTTTGTGTGGTCCATATAAGACACTGGGACATTGGGAGGGGCAGTCAATAATCTTCAGTGCACATGAATGCACATAAAATCGTTACGCACTTGCTGGATTCTTGTCATGTTCGTCACTGCATTATCATGCAGTGACGTAAGGATAATGTCACACGTGATAACAGCCTGGAAATATGTTTGTGTGTCCATCTGTCAGTGCGTGTTCCGTTAAGCCGGTGTGTTCACCCAACTCTGTATGTGTAGTCACATGAAACTTTAGTCTGGACTTTTGTGAGTTGTTTGGTTGTTATTTGTGACTCAGTCAAAGCAGTGAGGACAGGAGTCAAAAAGCAGAGAGCCGAAGACCTTTTCTTTCAGGCCAAACAGTGCGACGTTATGAATGTGGGTCCCCTCCCCCAAACTCCTAGGCTTCAGCAGAGCAGCAATGTTAAGGTGTTAAAATGTCTTAAACATTTTTCTTACCTGCTTCACGGCTAGCCAACGCTTACAAAAGTCAAGTAACAATTTCATGCAAGGTTTGATATTGTTGGAATTAAAGAATAAATACAACAGCTTGTCTTGTTTGGTTGGTTTCTTCACATGTAAATACTAAGTTCAAAGTAATTTGTGCAACGTCACAAGAAGCAAGGAAGAGCAGCAGCATCGTTTGCTAGTTTAACTGAACGCCCACATCCAAAATCATCCTTATGAATTCAGAATCATCCATGAACCAACTGCAGCAGGCATAACTCGCTTTGTCCAAGTAGAGTTGATTGTATTTTCACAATGGTTTTCATGTTGCTTTGCTCTTGGTGGAAAATAAACTTGATATTCCCACTTTTGTTCCAGTAGTCTGTGCTTTGCCAAAATTTTTTTACAGAAACTGATTATCATGGAGGGTTAGGCCACCCAGGGGCACTACAGACATATTTTTGATTAACAGGCTCACCCTGGAGCACAGATGACAAAAGTAGCACAGTGTAAATTGGTGTGGCATATAATTAAATATCAAAGGTGACTATGCAGGGTGTTATTTTCTATAAAAAGCTATTAGAAATGAAGCGGTCAGGACCTTTTCACTATTCAAAACATCCCAGATCTAACCTTGCAAATGTTTTGTGTTCTGGATGTTTTTGCTAAATTAGTTACTGTTGACAAATTAAAACTTTTAGTTAAGACTAGTGGTCCTCAACCTGGCGGTCGAGTCAGACTCTCTAACTCACAAATGTATTATTTATTGTTTCTTCTCATTTTTCTCTTTCGCTTTGGTGCTGTTGTAAAAACCTACTATAAAAGTAAAACAAATAAAACTACAGATTTAAAATGGTAAAAAAATGATTAAAAGGGTTCGACAACGCCACCTAGGATTTACTGAGCCTAGGACTCTAAAACAGGTTCTTTAAATCAGGAGGGGCAGAGTTTTAAAATAACTAACAGATACAATATATACAAGGAAAAGGGATTTATTTACAGAAAAACATGGGCTAGAATTCTTCCCAGTCCTACAAGCTAGTCTTACAAGGCAGGGCCGGCCCATGGCATGGGCAGTATAGGCAAATGCCAAGGGCGCCGTCCATCCAGGGGGCGCCAGTGGGCACACACACACACACACCGACACGCACACACATTTTTAGCATTAGAATCTATCTCATTAGAAACTTCTCCTCAGTCGTTGCTGTCATTCTGTCTGTCTGACTTTGTTCTGTTATCTTTCTCTTCTGTCCTTCTCTGCTTTTTTTCTGTCTCACAAGCTCCAAAAACTGACACTGGCACACATCACATCGGAAATGTCAATACGCTATCTGCACACACACACACACACACACACACACACACATACTGCACACAGAAAGAAGATGGCATAGCAAGCTGTGTTTAGTGATTACAAAGGAACTCTCAGTAGTTTGAAGGCACACAC
>OMLB01015008.1:0-15479 GCA_900302555.1 Myripristis jacobus
GGCAGACAGAACGGGCTGAAAATATATTCCCAGTCCAACTGTGCTGGTGGAGGTAATTAAAATTAATGTAAAATTAGAAAAAGCTGAAGGCACACCGGAATTATCTTTAAAACAAACCTGTTTATATCCGTACCGTTGACAGTACGCTCGAATGCGCTTGCGCCTAGACTCGTATGGCCAACCAACATTTTTACAGCGTGGACTAGGAATGAATCCTTCAGGTTGGTGCAAGTGATGAGCAAGTTCATGAGATGTTTGTGCTGGCTTGGTTGGATGTATCATTATCAGCTCCCGCAGAGCATGGAGAGATGTAGACATTACCTCGGAATAAGAGAGCAGAGTTGTGGTCAGTGTAAAGCCGGAAACGAGAGCAGAATGTGCAAGTAGCTCTCATGTCTCGACTGGAAGAACTCTTGTTCTAACAATCAGACCCCGAGGACCCATGTTTGTCTTCATAGTGTTCAGATATTGTTCTGCTGCAAAGTTTAATCTCAGGAGGATTTGTAAACAATGTAGGAAACTGTGTGTGTGTGTGTAAGTGGGTTGAGTGAGTGTGTTTGTGTGTGTGTGTGTGCGAATGCTGGCTTCTTCTCAGTGGAGCGTAGGTCTCTATACCAAGGCCCTAATTAGCGAGGGCAACCAGACTTTTCCTAAAGTTACTTTCTTTGTTTTTGATTCTGATATTTGTGCTCTGCATTTTTCATAATGAGAGCTCATAAAGACAAAATATACAGAATAAGCGGCTCGGAGGAGAATGAAATCTAAAATGTGCCAATTAAGAAGAAACACATCACATCTGTAATTGTTACGCTCACCATTAGGCAATTCCTGCTAGGTACAATTTGTTCCGGGGCCACAATCACAGTATCAGATTTTGTGAGCCGGTGTTAGAAAACTCTATCAGCGCATAATGTATAAAACGCAGCGCTCGCCGACCTCCTTTGCACAGTCGCCGCTTTATGAATTGATTAAGTTTAATTGGAGAAAACAGGCCGAAAAAGCTACAATGGCCTAATTGCCTGTTTAGTCTAAGAAAATGAGAGTGGCTGAGGTTCACCTAACATTCATCTCCAGTGTACGTTCAAGTGGACGTTTTTAAATTTCTCTGGCCCATTTAAGCGCTCAGTAGATCCACCAAACGCTTTATCTTGCTCACTAATGGGCCCAATTCAGACCTTAACTTAAATGCTGCACACTGATGCTTTAGCTGGTTTTTATAGATACATATAGCTGCAATGTTTCCATTATGCATTGTTGTTGATATAAAACAAGACATCTGCATACTATTTAAGAAAAATAAATTTAATATGAACTAGAACTACAATAACGGAAGAAAGTGGATAAACAGTAAATATGAAATAAATACATGTTAAAAATATAATCATAGCAATCTCAGTCCACTAAATCTTTAACTGGACGCTTGTAAGATGGATTAATGTTTCCTCTCTTGCCTTATATCTGCCGTTATCCACAGCAGACACACTCTTACATTTTATTACAAATGCAAGGGATCATGAGAAGACACATCTGAGTCAGGGATGCACAGAGGGTGACGCGAAAATGTTTCAATGTGCCGAGCTTAGCAGATGCCTCGTGCATCCGCTGTCTGCATGTGAACATTGTTCGGATCATTGAGCAGAATGGAAGGATGATTCGCGGAGCCACATTGCACGACGGACATCCTTGCAGCGTCACTCAAGGTAGCACACTCCCTTCCCATCCTAACAACAGGTGCTGCGTCGAGGGGCAGAAAATCAGACAGGGTGTCCGGGATGTTTCGGGAACATCTCAGCCTTCTGTTTGCCGCTGCCCGGAGCGGTTTATAATAGTAATGACCCGTCCTGGAGTACTTACATCTACAGTGATGCAAGAAGCTGCACTATCATAGACACTTTCGATTGAATGTGAGTTTTCCCAGCATTTCAGTCTTAATACGTCAGGCACAGATGCAGCAGAAGGCGCCCATCATAATCCACTGAAGCTGCTGCACTGACCATGGCAGCTGCACGCACACATGCAAGCATCGCACTACACATCTTTATTTTTTAACAGCAGGTCGAGTGTTTTTTCTACATGCAACGCGGCCTCCAACAGGTTAAAACCACATAGAACTGTGTAAAAAACGAATGCAGTCTGCTTAAAAAATGACTGTAAAAAACACATCGTTGTAGTAAAGGTAAGGCAAGGAAGCAGTGCAGCCTTGTCTATAAAACAATGTGTATCCATAATCCTGCAGTTAAAATGATCTAGTTAATTTAGTGCCACTTCATATAGTAAGAATGTGCACAGGTCTAATTTTTGTAATAGTTTAAGTGGCAAATGCTTTAACTTACCCATTTTTCAAAGTAGCCCACTTGAAACCTCCTCAGAATACATGGCTGGCACGCAACCTCACACAGCACAGACACAGATGGTGTAGCAGCTTAAAAAAAACCCCTCTGTCATGCTCCACACCACCTACTTGATGCGTTGATTAGGTGCCTGGTGTATTTCCCCCGTTAAATTTGCCATTGACTGTGTCATAATCAGGACACCGAGTGCACAAGCACAAGTTTAGAGGAACAGCAGAAGACAATGTCTGCATAGTTTGCCTTATTAAGTGTTTGCACAAAGTTTCAACATAATGAGCAACAAACTTGTGGAGTGGTTGGATGGTGAGTTGATTTTTTTATTTGGAGATGTTTTTGGGAACAAAGAGAATCTTTAATTTTTATTGGCAAATGTGTAGGATAGAAGGATAAATAGCCCAAATCATGTTTTTTTGAAGTTTTTTGGTTCTGTTTTTATGTTGCCAGCTCCTGAAAACATTTAGAAGCACTGCCTGAGCAGTAAGAACTTAAGATTAGGATCCACAGACATTCTTCCACTAATATGAGTGAGATGTCTCACTATGGGAAGCAAGCCTCGCTGTGACCCTCAAAAGCACTTATCTCTCGTTCCACCAGTCCTGATTGGCTGGTGAACGTGTCCATCTGCACCTGCGTTCAGGGCCCCTGATCGCCGCTCCAGAGGATCGGTCGGCGAGTACACACCCCCTTGATGGTTGATAAACACCACTGTCGCTGTATTGTTTGTCCTCACTAAAACATGATGAGTTCTGTGGAGTAATGGATCACTTTTCTCTATCTGCCAGTCTGATGGACAGTCTGGGTTTGGTGAATGCCAGGATAACCGTACCTGTCTGACTGCATTGTGCATTTGGTGGAGGCGAGATAATGCCATGAGCTTGTTTTTCTGGGGTTGGCCTCGGCCCCTTATTTCCAGTGAAGGGAAATCTTAATCTAAATCTTCAGATCACCAAAATATTTTGGACAAATCTCTGCTTCCAACTTTGTGGGACCAGTTTGGCGAAGGCCCTTTTCCGTCCCAGCATGACTGTGACCCAGTGCACAAAGCAAGCTCCATAAAGGCATGCTTAGGTGAGTCTGGTGTCAAAGAACTTGTCCGGCCCGCACAGAGCCCTGACCTCAACCCCATGCAACACCTTTGGGATGAACCCGGAGATTGCAAGCCATGCCCTTTCATCCAACATCAGTGTCTGACCTTACAATGCTCTTGTGGATGAATGGGCAAACACTCCCACAGACACACTCCAAAATCTTGTAGAAAGCCTTCCCAGAAGAGTGGAAGCTGTTACAGCTGCAAAGGGTGGACCAACTCCATATGAATGCCTATGGATTTAGAATGGGAAGTCATAAAAGTTCCTGTAGGTGTCATGTGTTGCCATATAATGTGCAAAGAGCCTAAGCATTTGAATAAGCCTAGTGCAGACAACATCTTCAGTCTGCACACTAAACAGTGCAAGTTTATGCAAACAGCTCAAACGTGCAGATCTCACTCTGTGCAGGAAAAAACTTGACACAGCGTGAAAGGCAAAAGTTGCCTGATGAGAATAGTTGGCACCATCACACAAAATGTCTCTATTTTTCCGAGCCGCAAATGCCAAGCTAAGGGGGGATGTGAGGATATGCTTTAAGCTGCGCCAGTATCACATTCTGTATCTACAAGACACAGATATCAAAGGGTCTCTGAAGTATTACAACGCACATCTTTCCATCTGAGCACTGTGTGAAAGCCATCAAAGACGGAGACCTACAGGGAAACGCCCTTATCACTGTCACCAGACGTAACGTAATGTGTGATCCGATCAATCCGTCAGCCAGGATCGGGTTTGAAACGGCACTGTTTGTCATTCGCCGCCACAGGGCCCCTACACGGCAGGGGATGAACTTGTGGCTAATAGAATTTGATCCGTCTAGGCAATCAAACAATTATAGTACATAACAAAATGATCTGATTGCATTCAGTCCTTGTTTTGATATCAATGAGGAACAAATGGGATTGAATCTGAACATTTTGTGGGCGGGTTACCTTAGGAGACCTGCTAGGCAGACGGTAGGGTGGGTGTATTGCCAGTGAGCTTAACACGTTAAATACTGTGATTGCAAGTATGGCCCTATGGTGCATGGCCCAAGTACTCACATAAACATCACACACATACTCTCCCACACACACACACACACACACAAAAATACACAGCATAAATCACATCACTGCCATCTCCCTATCATCAAGTGAGGTCGCCATAATAATCTGCTTGACAAAATCTTCTGGGCTGTAACAATAAACAGTCGCCGCATAAAAAGCTGCAGTAAGTGGCTGATAGCAGACATGACATGACTTCTTCAGAAGGCTCCTCTGTTCTGCGTCTGGAGTGTGCTCTGAACATCTGCCCTGTGATGTACTGCCCTTCTCCTCCGCTCCCTCCCCGAGTCTGACAGCAAGTTGTTCCCTTTTATGGACCCTCTTTTTCAAAAAGGCCCACTGAAATGAGAGTGCAAGATCAAAACCAGCAGCTGACTGCCTTCTCTCACAGTCGATTTGCCCTCCCAAGGGGGGGGATGGGGGTGTGTCTCTCTCCTCTCGCTCCTGAAGAGTTTGGTAACAGTCAGAGAGAGATTTAAGAGACTTTCTCCCTCCATCTTGCCTGGGGGGCTAATTAGGAATAGGCACAGGAGGGGAGAGATGGAGGGATGGAGGGAAGTAGAGGTGGAGGAGCACAGGGATGTTTCAATCAGTGTAATGGACCCCGACTGTGTGGGTGTGTGCGTGTGTGTGTGTGTGTGTCTCAGTGTTTGTGTCTGCTTCTCTGTGTGTGTCATTATGTTGGCCAATACAGGCAACACTTAAATTCCAGGTGAATAGTTTCTGGTCACATAGTGGCTCCATGCTTCACACTGTCACTTCGTATCACTAGTCTTTCTGCAGTTAATGCGTCCTGAGTTGAACCCAATAAAGTTTTGAAAAATGTAACACAAACACCATCTAGCTGGCAAACTTACAGTTTCAAAATGGATGTTTTGTTTGAAAAAAAAAAATTACTTTATGCAAAACCTTATAAGCCCATGGGGACTGGGCATTATTGTATGCAGGACACTTAATGGATAGATAAAATTATCTATCTATCTATCTTATGGTTTTAATTACATTGCATATTTGGAAAGCCTCATTGTTCCCACCACATTTAAGCCAAATCCCACAGAGGTCTAGTCCTTCTGAGCATCGTGATGAAAACAACTGGAGTCAGATCTACAGAGGACAATGCATCGCACAAAACACAGAATAGCATGTTGGCCCGCCTAACCTGCCTAGCGTACCCAGCACCACCAGCCTTAGACCCTCGGTAAACATATGGAAATACTCAGGATGCAACACAGGACAAAATGGACAATGATATGGACAAGTAAACAAGTAAGACAAAGCTAAACATAAGATGAGACAGAAAGATCTGACTGGCCATAAAATCATATTGTGCCTGCATCTCACTGCAAGGAAAAAAATCACCGCATACAACAAGTGTCTGAAAAGAAGAAAAGAAAAGCCGGCAGACAAAAAAAAAAACACAAACACAAATAAACACGCACAACCACACTAAGCATGGCTCACACACTCATTGCCGATGTATTCAGCAATGAACACAGACAGCGGACAAGCAGTGAGTGTAATGATGCAGAGAGAACGAATGGCAGCCCTTGACTGGATTCCCAAGGGCTAGCTCCTATAATAATGCTGTCAATACTAAGGTAAATTAAGGTAGGGGAACAGGCTGTGTCAGGCCTGAAAATGCGGGGGCTAGGGTTGGTCAATAGGCAATAACAACAGATATGTTTTGGGTTTGGATTGAAAGATTTCTGAAGAAATAGCTCCCAGGCAAAGACAACCCAAGACGTGGAGCTCCGTGGCAAAACTCACCTTGAAGACTCGCTGGATCGCATCACTCAAACCCTCAGAGACGGTCCCGGGACACACTGGACCATGTAGCATTTGCGGCGTGAATGTTAATGTGTCCTGACGCGCCCCCGACTGCATTAAATCACCTGATCACTTTATGGAAGAAAGGAGCATTTGATACCACAGCGGTGTCGTGAAATTCAATTTTTAATGAAGTTTACTTTTTGCAGTGAGTTGGCTGTGTCTTTGTGATGAATTTATAATAGGAATAGGCCAGGTGGGGAATATTGGCAAGAGAGTGACAGCAAAGAATGTACAAGTGAGGAGGAAGAGAGGACAGGAGTGAGCGGGTGTGAAGCACAGAGGAATCAAAATGAGGGAAGAACAGAAGGGGATATGTGAGGTATTTTGGAAATCTTTTGGACGGATCTGAGGGCGATCACAAATCCAATCAGAAGTGGCCACTGGAGATACCTTTGAGACACATACATACATACGGCTCAGCATCAGCCGTGTGTAATAAAAGGTGAATTTCTGCAGTGTTGCAAAGGTTGAAAGAGGCTTGGATCAAATGTTATGTCATGATTATTAAATATGGGATAATAAAAGTATTAAGAAAGCAATAGTCTATAAGTCTCTAATGGACAGTGCATTTAACTGGAGAGACTCTGACTCTCTGGAAGCAGGAGCGGCTTAAGCAAAATTAGAAGCTAAAGTCAATAGAGATTTTAGTATCTCGGTTGTTTTGTTTGTTTGTTCTAAATCAAGCTTCGCTATTTTAGATCCACCAGCATGCCAGTTGTGAAGCATTCCTCGTGGCAACAAATTAAAATGCTAACAGTGATCAGGGCTCCAAAGCTGCCCGGTACATTTGAGCTCAGCCGGCACATCGGGGGTATGACTGCTGCCGGCCTCAGGGCTCGTTTTCTAGTGGCTGCTCCCGAGTGATTCTCCTGACGCCTCCGCAGACCGGTGGTGAGGAGCCGAGGGTGGAGGCGAGGTGTCATTTGGTCCTTAGAGAATGATGGGCTCCATTAGAGGCAGCTGTGTGACCACTTTGTGTCCCCTTCATCACCTCGGTCCCCTAAGATTCACTGGGCTTCAGCTGTTTCTCTTACCTTTCTCACACCTCCATCCATCTCTCCGTCTCCTGTTCCCTCTCTGTCCGTCGCTCTGCCGCCGCTCTCCTCTCTCTCCTATCACAAAGCAAACCCTCCCTTACCTCTGGTGACAGCAGTTATTATTCTCCTCTTACTCTCGATTCCTTGTCCGCTCTTTTATTTTGCCTTTCTTTCCCTTGTGCCTTTGCTTTTCTTTATGAAACTTAACTTCCCGTTAAGCGGTTTCCTCCTGTTCAACCTTTGCATCCGTTTGCATCCATCTTTCTGTCACTCTCTCTCTCCCTCTCTCTATTTGTCCATTCTCCTTTCTTCCTTTATCTATCTCTCTCTCTAATTGGGAGGCAGATGTTGACTCTGGCTAACTAATGTTTAGGCAGCAGATAGACCTCACCGGTGATCTCAATCCCCCGCCTTCCCATGTGACCAAAATGGCCCACAACATGCCTGCCACCAGTTAAATTTTCAGCTTCAGCAGTTTTGGCGGAAAAGCAATTAGGATTTGGAATTAGTTTTCAAATTAAAGAGGAATTAAACAGGCTCAGAGGTTAACCATTTCAGGCATGGACACCTTTATTTGGTCTGAGAGCTCACCGTTGACACATTACTGAGCTCTCCTCTCCTGGAATGAAAGGTGGCAGAGTTCAGGTGATTTTCTCCATCACGTTGTCTTCTCCCTCCCCTGTCAGGCTGAAAGGTTGTTCATATATTGATGCTGTCCTCGGCGGAATAGCAGTAATTGTTTTTCTTCTCTCCGTCTTTCATTGGTCTCTCTGTGTCTTTTTTTTTTTTTCCTCGCTGGGCAAAGTGACAAATCCTGCTTTGAAACTTAATGAAGTTTGAAATAGAATTCTAGGCTACAATTATCCTGTCGATGCAGGCTGTCACAGGAATGATGGTGCCATCTAGACCCAATTATTAGAGTCAGACTGAGGAGACACCTGTAGCTGCTCAGACCCATAGGGGACCTCTTATCCCTCCTGCCTCAAATCCAGCAGGTCTCCTCTTTCCGCTGATACAAGCGCTGCTTCACATTTTGCTAAATTATTTTGTTTATTTTTCATTTACATTCATCATTTAGAAGGCGATGAGGCAAAACTTCCTCCGCCGTAATCTTCCTCCTGTTGTACACTAAAAACACACGAGACCTGAGTTTGCCCTGCTAATTCCGATGGCTTATGTAATAATTGCACTCTGTTATGGTTGGTGCCGGCGCAGCATGACCACCCCTCACCGTCATGTCCAATAATGCAATCTGATTTTTTCCTGACTCGTTTGCTGCAGTGCTTTTGGGTACCCGCTAACAGGAAACAGTGGGATCTCTCCCAAAAAAAAAAAGGTCATTAAATTTGAAATGCTACAACGGTAATCGTTTTTAAGTCTTTAAATATACATTAGACATTACCACTCTTTCTCCCTTTCTTTCTGCTTCTCCGCCTCCCTCTCCCATCTCATCTTGCTCTCCTATGTCTGTGTCCTCCTCCTCCTCCTTCTCCTCAGGTTTTAGACTTATTCTGCGGTTGAATGGAAGCATGTTAGTGGGTGCTTCATTCCCTCTCTCCTGTGCCCTTGTCTTCCTCCTCTCCAGTTTTTCTGTTCTTACGCTGTCTTCACATTCAAGCATGTTAGTGCTTCAGCCCTCTCCTCTCGCTGCTGTCCTCCTCCTGGGAGACGACAGTCTCCTCCTCTCT
This sequence comes from Myripristis jacobus, assembly GCA_900302555.1. Lineage (NCBI taxonomy): Eukaryota > Metazoa > Chordata > Actinopteri > Holocentriformes > Holocentridae > Myripristis > Myripristis jacobus. The sequence goes on from OMLB01015008.1 coordinate 9,041, forward strand.
TTAGCAGCTGCAGCAGCAACAGCAGCCTGTAAATGGCTGCCTGATGGAAAGTGACATTTTCCCAGAGCCCTGCGAGAGAGGCGAGGTGATCTCTCCCGTTTTCCCCCGCACAGAGCGCTCCTAATTGCCTGGTCACATTTGTGAGCCCAGCTGACAAGCTCGTGCAAATCAATAATTCTGCTCGAGGAAAATGGGGAGACACAGGCCTTTCACCCCGAAACGTGCAGTGGGAACACACACACTCATGCACACACTCTGTCTTTCCCCGCATCCCTCCCCTGTCTGCTTTAAATGGCAGTGATTATCCGTGATTCCAAGACAAATAGGGAGAGAGCATCGGAGCATTAAGGGCGGCCACGGTGCCGCTGAAGGCTGAAATAATGGATGGTGGAAATGGCAGAAGACCCAGTGCTGCTTGTTACTAAATGGACTCTGCAGAGGTGGAAACTTTGGCACGCTAGCCCTCTATATACAGAGGACAAAACAGCACAGCTTGAAATGGGGGCTTATTTAACAGACTTTGTGTGTTTTGTGTGTGTGCCTGTGTGTGTGTGTATGTGTGTGTGTGTGTGTGCTCTGCCCTGTAATAGCCCTCTCCCTAAAAGTTTGTTGCCGAAGAACAGAGAATGTCACTGCAAAGTCTGATTGAATTATTTCTCTGTGTATAAATGGGCTTTGTTTTCTTCTCTGAGTGCTGTCTCCTTGGATATTTGCAACAAATTCAGTAAAGTTAATGGGTTTATAGAAAAAAAACTTCATGTTCCACGTATTTTACGTATAGAATGTGTGTATAAAGGGCCTTGAAAAGTGCATCATTATATTTTAATGAGTGCCACCAGCTTTCTGTCCTTTCTCGCTTTTTATGCCTCTGCGCCGCCAACCACCGCGGCTGAAGGCATCATGTTTTCAGGTTGTCCGTCCATCCGTCCATCCCATTCTCGTGAACAAGATATCTCAGTGACACCTTGAGCGAATTTCTGTAATGATGGTTTTGACGGTGTGTGTGAAGAATCGACATTTTACAGCTCTCAGCATCCATGTCTGTCCTGACATGGATGCTGAGAGCTGTAAAACTGCAGGATTTCTAATCTTCATCTTGGCCTAAACCGGTGCTTTGTGTGCGGCTAGTTTTCATCTTCTTTTCAGATTATTGTCTCTCTAACCCCCCTAACTAACAAACCTTTTACTGGCAGGCTCATCGGTGATGCAAGTGACAGCCAACGACTCGGACGACTACACCACGGCTAACGGCATGGTGCGCTACCGCATCCTGTCGCAGACGCCCCACAGCCCCATCCCCAACATGTTCACCATCAACAGTGAGACTGGAGACATTGTCACTGTGGCAGCGGGTCTGGACAGAGAGGTCAGTGTCAGGGTCTTCGTTATTGACATCAGTCGATCATGTAACTCTAAGGTTATGCTACAGCCAGTGCGTTGATTTGCTGTACCGTATGTGGATGACTGTCTGTGTTGCGTTTAATAGCTTCAGCCCTTAACAAGTTGCTGATAAGGCCAGTTGCCCCCTCTCACCCCACCCCTTAGCCATCAGGGGGGAAAATAACCCATGAGATGCGTCTGATCTTAAAAAAAAACAACCTCAGGGTTACTTTTATCTCCATTCCAGTCCTTTCAGAAAACAAAACCAGACCCCTTTTCATGTTTTTCTCTCTCACAGTTTTAATACAAATGGCCGGCCAAAATAAAATGTTTTCTTTCTCTCAGTTTGTAGAGCAGGCCCAACTACAGTATAATGGCCATGCAATTCCAATACCTTTATTTGGACGAGGTCAAGGGAGCTTTTTCTTCATCTTCTCGTGTCTCATTCGCTGTAGGTGCATGAGTGTGTATGTGTGTGTGCGTGCATATTTGTTGTTTTGCACTAGCCCACCCACCTCCACCACCGCACACACACACACACACACACGCATACGCACACTCACACACACACATTGTCCCCATTCCATCTTCCATCCGATGCTACTAATGAGGGAGGTCATGCAGGGTCGGCTTTTGTTTATCCCAGACTGCGTCAGGTGGCTGTGGGCAGTAGTCTTTCATGACAGACCGTTCACCCTGGGGCCCCTTGCTCTCTCTCTCTCTCTCCTACACAGAAGCACACATTCACCTTCATTCCTCTGTGGTCCAACTTTCAAGGAAAACTACAACCTGGAAAATGATATAAACATTTAAATTTATATGGCATCATTATGACGATAATCTGATCCTTGTAACTTAGTTGGCTGATTTTACTGCCAACATAAAAGCACCGTTGTCTGTGTCTCATAATGTTTATACTCTGAGAAGTCCCGCTGGTCTCTCTCAGCACTAAACCCGGCCAGATAATACTTTGGAACTAAAATGGGATTTCACCAACAGTAAGGCGAGCGTATTCGGAGAGTAATTACGGGTAAAACCTCAAGAACAGAACCAGCTTTTGATAACAGAAGAATACAATACATCAATGCTCGCTGCTTATCCAAGTTTTATAAAGAGCTGGCATGGCATGATAGCGCCGTACATTTGTGGGACAATATAAATGAGCCGAGTGAATGCAGGCCAGCTCTGTGTCCCTGTTTCCAGTTTGGCCCAGGCGGCAGCAGTAGCAACTGATGTGAGTGAGGGAAAGCTCATTAATCTGGACACATCAAGCCAGGCTCAGCTCCACCTGCCTCTGATCCTCCCACTAAAACTGGGACACACCTGGGAGTTCACCCACCTGCTGTCGGGGTCATCGATGCAAACACACAAACACACTCCAACACATGGCCACACATCCACACACACACACACACACCGGGTAGTTATGTTTGCTGTTTATATGCATTAAAGCGTGCCTGAGCGTGCATATGCAGCGAGTAGCAGGACGTCCGCAAGCGTGATTCCAGGTGCCACGCTGGATCCGTGCAAACAATGTCCAGCTCATAAATGTGCTGATACACAAGAGTATGAATATGCATATGCACTGTATAGACGCTCAGCACACTATGAATAGACTCTGTAAAGACCTACGTAACCCATGCATGCTCGTTCCCCCCCCGTCTCCCTTCCCCTCTCTTTCTCTCACACTCTGCGCTTTAGCTAATCCTCCTCATCCACCGTGCTGATGTCTAATTAGAATATTCATGTGCTAATTAAGGGGTGAAGCAGGTTCTCTCATGTTGAGGAGAGCAGAGGGTACATGGAGGTTAGCTCGGCATCACTTAGCCCTGACACCAGTGAATACCAATTATCCTCATACACTCACAGCGCCGCGACCCCTTACTTCCCGTGACCTCGCATGCCTCCCCGTGTACCAGCCTAAAGGTTAACAAGCTGCGCTATGTGTGTTTGACTCTATATCCTACATATATCAGGGATCTCTGTGTGCATGTGTGCGCTTCTGTGTGTATTCTTAAGGTCAGTTTAGCGTTAGGATCACAATTAAGATTGGATTTCAGGTTAGAGTAGGGGCCGGTGTTCATTTTTAGACGTATTTGAATTTTAGTTTTTGGTCTTAGTCATCTCTCAAATGTATTTTTATCTTTTTTGCTCAGATTTTAGTCATTCATTTTACATTAGTCTTAGTCGAGTTTTAGTCAGAAGACCTTCAAATAACTTTAGTCACAGTCATTTTAGTCAGGACAGGACACCAATCTAAAATTACTGTTGCCTTTTCTGAGCTTCCTGGGCTTTTTGTCCTGGCCAGTCCCCTTGCTCGCATTAAAGTGTAGCATTTGCTCTCTACTAAGATTTTAGAATAAGTGAGCATCACGTATTTATTGTATTAACTTTACACCTGAAACACCACAAAGAACAAACTATACCTCAACTATGTCAACATTAAAGTTCATAAATAAACACACGCTCTTAATTAATGTGATTGTGGGCGATTTGGTTGTTATATGAGATGAAGAAGAACGCTCTGCTGTTGCCATGACAACTGAGGGAGTGATGGGGTCAAAGTTGAAGTAGCTGAAGTCTCAAAGATGAGCTTAACCACCACAGCACTGACAACAACGATGGCATCATTGGCCAAATGTCATTGCGACTGACCAAAAAATGTGATTCTTGCTTGTAGAGGCCACCACCACAAGTCGCCGGACTGTAAAATGACCTTTAGGCTCAGGTTTAGGGGTTAGAGACGGAAAGCTATCATAAAAGGAAGGTTACCATGAAAGGTCCTAACAAGTATATTAATATTAATGTGTGTTTGTCTTTCTGTCTCATAGGCCCCTCTTTCTATTTATTATGGGAGTTGTATTTTCTAATGGATACCAACTTACAGTGCAGTGTGGTATATTTCTGTGTACATGTACTTGTGTTTGTGTGAGCGAGAGAGAGACAGGGAAAGCGAGCCTGGGACAGAGAGACAGCGAGAGCGTCTCAGCAGGCTCTCAGCACCTCAGTGTGCCACAGCTGGCATAGCTGATCTCCCTTTGTGCCCCCTCTCCCTGGCACCGGCCGCAGTGGCAGGCTGAGCTGTTGTCTTTCATTACCCCAGGCTGCGTCGGTCTTGTGAGCGCTGGACAGGCACGGTTTGGCACGGTTTGGAGCGGTACCTCCCTGTGAGCTCGTCTGATGCCAGCTAGACTGTCTCAGCATCGATTAGGACATCACCATGACTGCTTAGAGGACATGAAAGCCCACAACCAGGCCCTGTTAGGAACTGTAGGGCCCGCCTGGGGACTGGGGAAAAGCTGTTGGGGATCTGGGGCTCTCCTATTTCAATGATGCTATGTTACCTCGCCATATGTCCAGGAATCGGGATTTTGACATCCGGAAGCCCAACAAAAAAGCCATTGGAGGACTGTGAATGGAGAGTATCCACTCAGTGTCCAGCATAGTGTGTACATCCAGCTAGTGCAGTGTAGGAGCTCTTTTTGCCTCCAGAACAGCCTGAATTATTGATGGCATGGATTCAACACGGTGCTGGAAACATTCCACAGACATCTTGGATTAAATCAGGGGGTGTCATCCTGTTTGTTGTAAACTCGTGGGCATGTAAAGCCCCTTTGAGACTGTAAACAGTGACACTGGGGTTTTAATACACTTGAGCTTAAACTTGAGCTCATGACATTTTGGACATCATTACATCATCATCAGCCTGTCCCATTCACTTGGAGCAGGATGGATCTATGGATGGATTCATGCAGTTTATGACAAATTTTCACCCTGCCACCAACAGATTGCGACAGAAATCTGGATTCATCAGACCAAGTTGTGTTTTTCTGCTCTTTATTCATCCAGTACTCTTTCATTCCTCCTGACCTCCTGAGACTGTGTGCATCACACTCAGTGCTATGCCCACCCACACGTGTAGGTCACGTGTTTATACCAACAAAAACTTAAGTGACTCTGGATAAAGTAGGGTGGCAGTTCCCTTCTCATTATTAAGCCCTTGCCATCCTGAGGAATGTCTTTTCTGTCATCTCATAATTTGCATCACTGCTTGAGTCATAACAAAGTGATGATGGCTTGTTGCAGGTAGCCCCTTAACTGTTTATACTGTTTCTCTGGTTCACTGAATTTGGCCGCATTAGTGCTGCTGTTCAGTGTTTTGCTCCTTTTTGTTTTCTGGTTCCCAGTTAGCTTTTGTTTCTGCACTTAAATCAAACCCACAAGCTTCAGGCTTAGACTACAAGCACAGAGCTTCCATGATGTCTTTGTGCAGGTCATTTCCTTCATGGTGAGGAAGCTAGACAGGCTCATGTTATCCTTGACTCTCACGTGACACAGGTGTGGCTGACTCAGTCTCCACTGTCAGAGCTGTGCAGAAATGCCCTTAGCGCTCTCATTGCAGGTAAGGTGTTTGGGCCTGAAGCATAGCAGACCTTGGAGCGCAGAATTCAGGCAAATTGCTTTAGGCAGCAGACACACAGGGGCTGGGCTTCTAACCAGGATCCCCCCAGGGCTCCTAACGGCTGCGGGAGCAGAACCTGAGGTCTCTGGGCTGCTTGTCAGGTAGTTTTCCCGGCAGCACCTGCATTTACCTCATTTATATCACGGCCTGTCATGGATTATGAATTAATTAATTGTCCTTAGTTACAGTGTCAGCAGTGTGTCCAATGGAAACTAAAGGTGAACAGCAAAATATAACCGAGTACTGGCACTGCACTTAGCCGCCTACAGTGGTGCTGCACAGTTTTACATATCTCCAACAACTTGAAAGTGTCCATTTGCTGTTTACAAACACCATTACTAACACCTGCCAGTTTAAGTTTCACTTTTATTTTCACAGCTGAGAGCAGTTTAGTCTCTAAAAGAGAAATAACATGATGCACACCAGGGAGAGACTGAATTAGATATTTTTTATAAACATCAACTGCACATTGGGACAGCATTCAGAGGGGCTTAAATACATCTTTTTCCTCAACTGACAAGCATGTTTACAGCTGCCAGGCTCACTTTCGTCAAAGTTTATTATGGCGTAACAAGCATACGATTATGTTGTGGCGGG